>JAVFBX010181968.1:0-14396 GCA_034783855.1 Mopalia kennerleyi
TGGTTCTAATTGTCTTGGCACCTTGCCAAGGCTGACAGAATGCGGCTCACCCATGTAGAAAGAGTGTCGCAGCATCCCTCAGACTATACGTGTTAGACTCACCGAGGTTCGGTTGTACTCAATAAACCTTGAGATTTAACCGCAAACTTACAAAGAACTCTCCCAATTATTTATCAATTTTATTTAATAGAAATGTGATGGTAAATTGAGATGTGTTGATGAGAGACCTGTGGTCACGATATGGACAAATAACACATTGATTAATGTCGTCTAGAAGGTTATACAATTTACCACGCATCTAGAAAACATATTATAGTTTTTATCCAATATATCGAAATGTTGAATGTTATATTTTATAATTGACTTAGGCCTGTCACATTTTAACATTACGTAAAATGTTATCAACCAAAGTCTGGGGCTAGATTACTGGAGTATAACAACACGCAATTCCAAAATTGAATGGGATGTCCCTGGGGACAAGACAATGTGTATCTACAAAGCATTCTGAGTAGGACTTGTGATAAAACCCAAGTCACCGATGGCTGCAGCAAAATCATAACATAAAAATATTTTACATCTTTCTTTAAAAAATAATGAATACAAAAAAAAAAACCAATGGACAGAACAATATCAACTATGAAGATAACAGATTTTGCATTAAATACCCCACAGTTTTTTTTAGCGAAGATGTTTTGTTTCAAAGAGCATTATAAGAAACAGCGCTAACCACATGTATGGATTTGTTTTTTAGCATCATATTGCTTGTTCTTTGTTCATATAACGGGAGTTGAAATAATGAATATCTCAGAGATTGAAAAACTTCACTAAAGACTAACCTATTTCAAACTACTCCATATCCACATTTTATTCTGTTCTTGTTTTGTCGTTCGTTCAATCGTTCGTTCGTTCTTATTTATTTTCGTATTTTAAAGATTTGTTTTACGGACATTTTCTGCTTTGTTCTATAGTTAACTTCCGTTTTGCCAATTCTCATCTTTAATTTTGCTTCGTCTTGCGAATTCTCACCTTTTGGTTTTAGCTTTGCTGCCCATGCGAATTCTCGCCTTTAGTTTTGCTGCCCATGAGAGTTCTCGCCTTAGCTTTGCTGCCCATGCGAATTCTCGCCTTTAGCTTTGCTGCCCATGCGAATTCTCGCCTTTAGCTTTGCTGCCCATGAGAATTCTCGCCGTTGATTTTGGTGACCATGCGGATTTCTCGCTTTTTAAAATGTCACTAAGTTTTAGAGACAAGGACAATCGATGGAGATATGGTATATGACGCACTGGTAAATCAATATACATTTTAGAATTCCTAGTAAGATAAGTGATGATGAATTTGACCATATCAGTTCCTCTTTTTCCTGGCTATTCTATTAAGACAATATTTGTCTATTTTATAGTAATGTCGATGAACAGTTATTGTATTTTGTTCACATTCTTACCACATTTTCTGTCACTGTTAATAACAATGAATAGACACTTGTTTGAACTCGTAGAAAATAGCACATCAATCTAACTTTTGAAAGAATAACGGCACTTTTGTAAAAAATATATAGTCTAATGTTATCACAATGATTAAAAAACACACACACATTAAAATATATTATCGTCAGTTGTAGCAAATATTGATTTATAAAACACAGTTTGAAGATTTATTAAAACCAGGAATGAGCTCAACACAGATAATCGATAAATTTTAATACTGTTAAGTATATGATATGAAATTTATTTGCATAGTTTCAAACATTGGTTAGGAATCAAATGCGTCCGAAAGGACAGCAGTTCACAACGGACCTTTGGTTTGTTTGATTGCGGTCTAACGCCGTACTTAAGGTTATTTCACTCACATGACGGCTTGTCAGCCCAATGAGTGAACGAAACTACCTTCACAAAGACCAGACAGGACAAACAGAGGACGATTATAGGACATTATACAAATACATCACAAACAGATCGGCTACAGTATGTTAGCCCATAGTTTTGAGAGCACCAGACCAACAAGAGGCTCCCCCCTCCCCTC
Source organism: Mopalia kennerleyi (assembly GCA_034783855.1). Classification (NCBI taxonomy): domain Eukaryota; kingdom Metazoa; phylum Mollusca; class Polyplacophora; order Chitonida; family Mopaliidae; genus Mopalia; species Mopalia kennerleyi. Next base: position 2,020 of record JAVFBX010181968.1, read on the forward strand.
CCCTTCCAAACGTCTTGACATATCAGCTCAGATATCGGTCGATCTGAACAAGTCTGTCTTTGAAATTGGTGCTTTAAAGTCAGATAAGAGTCTCTTTTCAGACACCAGTGAGCGATAACCCGTAATAATGTTACCCTGGACACATTCGAATTAAAATCAGACCGTAATAGCTCCCTGTCTTTTGTTTGTCAACATATAACTGAAACAAATTGCGGTAGCAATTTTCGTTCGCATATTTAGTGCGACCGAATTGGTGTCCTCAAAATTGAGATTGAATATTTCCTGCATCACTCCTTACACGTTTATTATTGGTTTGATATGGTGATATATCAACTGTTCAACGCTATGTTAACAAGACAAATATGATACATTGTTTAACACTCTTACGTGTAATTGAATTAGGGTCATATTTGTAATAGTATGAGTTTTGGAATGGAATGTTTGTATTAACTCGTGGGGGAGCGGGTGGGTCATCAGCAGATCCTTCAGAATACTTCCCAAGCTTCCTCAGTTGATCGTAAGAGGCGAGAAAGAGGTCCGCGGCCGTGGCTTAGTGGTAACGTGTGCGCTTCCTAATCCTACTCCAATTTACCGTTCACGGGATCGAGTCAGTCTGTAGACCATCAGGTATATGAGTGAGTGACACGATGTGGCTCTAGCAATCGTGGGTTGATTTTTGCAAGGTTTCCTCCTGGTTTTCCACCATAATAAGACAAGGAACAGCGTGAAGTGGACAATCCGTCGTCATATGAGTGAAATACCCTTGAGTAAGACGTTAAACCCCCAATCAAACGAAAACGAATGTATTCACTCGAGCAAGGCCTCGTTACCAGGGCCGAAAGGTGCTCGCAAGTTCGAGTTTGTTTTTTAATTTAAGAAAAAAATATGGTTGAAAATGTCGGAATTGTTTTCCATTTTGCATTTATGTCGACGGTACGCTGGCGGCTATATGTGTCATAACAGAAAACACTATAACGGGCCAGATATTTACAGAGTTCACTGATACACTCCTAGAAGAATATGGCTGTAAGGGAACCCATTCAGGTTCTTTACTCATGGTTCCGGTGGAACCCTTAATGGTTCTGTATGGGACGCTCACATCATCTGTTCCTAGTATCCCCCCCCTTTCTTATTGTATCAAAGAACCTTTTTTGTCGTAATGTTTCCAAATAGAACCATCCTTTTGTCCAAAAAAAACACCCCAAAGAACCATTATTTCTAAGAGTGTAAGGATAGGAATGTTTTTATGGTTGACAACACAACAAATTCGTAAGAAATCGAGCAAAACATTGAGATAAAAAAAACCGGAAACAAACAACAACTGACAACTCATTTTTTCGTGTATATTTATCACTTCGAATCAAAAGCTTTTGGAGACAAAATGACATCCACTAAAAGCTATTGAGGATTTATTGTTACATCTCAGGCGGATTAATATATGTGATCGGTCGATGCTAAAGCTGTGTTATGATGGTTCCACAACAAAATATATCTTTTGAATGTCGACCTAATGTATAGAAAAACGCCTGAAACAAACTAACATGCCGATAAATCAGGACCGATTACGAGGTGGTAGATCAATCAACTGCGCCATCCAATTGTGGATTGTATTACGTGTTGGCATCCTGTTAACTCAACCTGTCATCTCATCATGTAAACGCATCGAAGTACCCTTCGTTGGCTGAAGAGAGCCTACCTAATGTAAAGAATGGACAAAGCAGCATTTCATTATATTGTTTGTATGTTTGAATCGGGCTTATCGCCGTACTTGAGTTTATTTTACTCATCTACTTAGACTCCAGGGTCCGATTCTATAAAGCAGTTTTATACTTAAGTCAAAATGTTTTAAGGCCCTCGCATTTCTCAATTTTAAATTTGAACATTCAATATTTTAGCAGAATTATTATAACGTAAGTAAGTCACAATTACAGCTATTACTTCAAAACTGGGATTAGGAAAGTAGCAAAAATATCAAATTTAGTATTTTGACTTAAGTCGGAAAATGCTTTGTGGAACCGGCCCCTGGTGGCTCTTGCTCGATGCGCTAGTTAACTTAATCCTCTATTTGATGACGTCCCACTATGCTGAAGGCACATCTCTAATCATCTTTTAGCGATTTAGTCCGGTGTTATCGACTAATCGCTTCCCTAGCAACTGGCCCCTGTTAACTTGCCTTCTATTTGATCCCGGTAGATGTCAGCCTGAAATTGTTCTGAACAAGAATCAGCTCAAAGTAAGAAAGTGATATCTCAAAATAATGGAAATTATGTTAAAACTTATTTCCTAAACTACACAAAAATTTCAATGACCTTTCGTTGGAGTAAACAATCTTTTACAAAGTTTAAGAACGATTGCCATTATATATAAGAATGAGTCACAAAGAGTAGAACTTTCACAGTCTAGTACCGTGCTGACATGTATGATGACCGCTGTACTAATTCTTGACATTTTTTGTGTAGCTGCTCTTTTCCAGCTGGTATTTTTTATGCAACAAATAACAAAACATTTAGGTAACCAACAGGTAACTTTAGTAGTATATGTTCTGCACAATGCCATGACTTACATCGATACCCCTACAAGCAAGCCTCGTTTATTAATATTACAACCAATCAAACAAATAGAAATGCTTCTCTTCTTCTTCTTTTTTGCCTAAAATGCTAAAAAGTTGTTGTTGCACAACACACAGCTACCAAGATAATTTGTCGGTACAAGAACAAAAAAAACTCCCCCCACCCCTCCACCCCTCCACCCCACTTCCTCCAAATAATGATACTCAAGCTAAGTCAACCACGGTATGTCACAAACTCATGGGACTCGGGACGCCGCCCCGTCTGACCACCTTCCTAGTGGGCTGGCTTTACAGTGTCTGGCAGTTAATTGATGAAATGGACCAGTTATCTTTGAGTATGTGGCCAATGGAAGATATGTCATTAGTATCTGACCATCACGACTAATGGTCCAATTGGCTATCTATTCCTCAACTGACCACTTTATGTTTCAACAGTACTTTTTCTGCAGTGGGGTATTTCAACATTTTATCAGACTGATCAAATTTCTGTCGTTGTTTTATAAAATATAGTCCAGTGGGACAGCTTTTGATCTGAGTTAGTCGACAGCATATTGATTTCTATTAACAGTGACAGGTAATTTGGCGAAAATCTATCCAAAAGCAATAACTGTTCATCTTCATTAGTACTGAAGAGACATTTGTGGGTATAATTATAAAGTTAACAAGAACTAAACAAAACACAAGATAGTGGTTATCGCTATCTCCAGTGATTGTTTTATTTTGTCGGAGCCACAAAATTCTCTTTGTATTCGCCTTTAAAGACGGTATTTCTGTCATCAAGGCCCTAGCTACAGCGTGTTAATCTGTCTTCAATTAGCACTGGAGGAAAATTAACTTTCCAACATTATTGAAATGCTTCACATCTTGGATGTGCTAGTGTCACAATACACCGCCCTCATATAAGCGAAATACCCTTAATCACGGCATAAAACACCAATAAATCAATCAATCAATCAATCAATCAATCAATCAATCAATCAATCAATCAATCAATCAATCAATCAATCAATCAATCAAGCAATCAATCAATCAATCAATCAATTCATCAATCAATCAATCAATAAAATAGTCATCGATCTGCCAGTCAACCAATCAATCAATGTATCAATAAATAAACAACCAATCAAGTAACAGTCAATATTTAAATATATAACAGTTTTAATTATGATGTTTTGTTTCAGTGCTTGTTGTAACATCCAGTACATTGACATTGACGGTAATAGCTGGTGATCGTCTATTAGCAATAGTGTTCCCTCTCCACAGCCGACTGTCTCCTCTAGCCACGGGACTCATGGTCTGTTTAACTTGGTTCGTGTCAACGGCCACAGCTCTGCCCCAACTCATCGTATCGGAGGAGAAACAGCTATGGTGGAAGGACCGACGAGAAATTTGGTGCGAGGAAAACTGGTCCAGAGTGTATACCAACGAAAACTGTGACACAACGGAACCTGGACGCAAAATTTATTATACCGTATACGTGGTGCTCATTTATTTCCACCCAGTTATTTTCATGGTGGGAGCATATACTTTAATCATGATTACAATTGTCAATCGGAAATTACCTGGCGCCGTCACAGATTCGGTCGCCGCGGCGCAGGATAAATCAAAACGAAAGGTGAGAAGGTACCAATATAAACCTAACATCTTGGAATTTTGCTTTTTTAAATACAAATAGATACGTTGATGGTAAGTGTAAGTTTAGGGTTAGTTTTCCGTTTAGGTTAAGTATAACCCTTAATACAAATGATTTGTTGGTTATTTACGATTACACGGTGACACATCGTCACAGAGCACCATGCAGTTCCACACTGGGCGAGATAGTTAAACACGCCAAAGCGTGTAACAGAATTATCCCTAAGGATACGAAGAACCGTTTTCTTTGCATGATGTGTATATATGTTTGACTGCAGGTTGTCCGCATGCTAATCGGGGTTGTTATAATATTTATTGTCTGCTGGACTCCACAACAGGTCTTTCTACTCTGGGAGGTATACCGGACTCCAGGAAAGGTGATTCTCTATTGTATTGTTCTAGTCATTTTATCTTCTGTATTTCCAAAGGTTAGCCACACTGGCTAGGAATATCGATTGTTTTGAAAACTGATAAAGCATCTCAATATTTAATGGGTTTTAATCTCGAGTTGTTATGAGTGACCTATATCAGTTTAAGAGAATTAATTACTTAGAACTAATGCTACGTTCCCGCTATCACGATTGCGTCGCGATTGAAATCGTAGTTTTAATCGTGGTGATCCTATCAGATATTACCAGAGGTCAATCGTGGCGATCGTGTTAATCGTAGGAAAGTTTTGAACTCTTAAAAAAAATCTACGATCAACACGATTAATTGTCAAACGTGACCATCGCATCCGATCGTATTGGATCATAACAAAGCTCGATATATTTCATCTAATCGTGCTTTCAAATCGTGGTGATCGGGATCAACCTGGGACAGGCACCTTGCTCTGTTGAGATGTGCTGCGATCTCAAACGATCGGTCACGATCTGTGTTCATCATTGGTTGTGTAGAGGTTCACAAAACAAGGACGTCCACGGTCAGTCGTCCTGTATATATATATCCGTCGGAGTCCATTCGTAGCTCAAATCGTGATAACTATAACAAGCCTCGTCATGAAAGACATCACGACCACAATCGTATCCTATCGCAACAGAGCCCAGCTCGTGATAATGCTGCGTTCCCACTATCACGATTGGCGACACGATTGGAATCGTCGTCTTAATCGTGGAGTAATCGTGGTGATCGTATCAGACCTTATCAGATCTTAAAGTCAGTCGTGGTAATCGTGTTGATCGTAGGAAAGTTTGGGAAGGTTAAAACAATTTCTACAATCAACACGACTAATTGTCAATCGTAATCATCGCATCAGATGGTATTGGATGGAAACAAAGCGCGACATATCGCATCTAATCGTGCTTCCAAATCGTGGTGATCGGGATCAAGCTTGTGCAAGCACCAGTCTCTATTTAAATGTACTGCGATCTCCCACGATCTGTGACGCTCTGTCGTCACCAATGGTTGTGGGTTGTAGTATTCACTCTGTAGAAGTTCAAGGAACAATGACCTCCACGGTCAGTCGTCCTTTATATATATCGGTCGGGGGTCAATCGTGGCTCAAATCGTGATCACTGTCAATTGTCATCGTGAAAGACATCGCGACCACAATGGTATCATATGACAACAGAGCGCATCGGTTCGTGATGAACATATCGGAAAGTGTCCGAACATATCTGCACGTACTCGATTGTCCCAAATCGGGGACTCTGATCGTGATGATCGTGTCACATCGTAACAGATCGCGTCACTTGAAATTGAACAATCGTGACCATATTGCATGCAAGCACACCAAGTCGTACCAGAACGTATCACCTCGTATCCAAACGAGGAGAAGTTCCACGATCAGCTACGAATGACCAATCGTCGCATTCGTAACGGATCGCACGACAGTGGGAACCTAGCATAAACGTATTGGAAAGTATCCGAACATATCTGCACGTACTCGATCGTCCCAAATCAGGAACTAATCGTGAGGATTGTGTCACATCGAGACCCAATGGTGGACTCAATCGGGACAATCCTATCGGAACATGTATGATAGTATCTGAACGGCAGACCAGATCGTGTCACTTGATATTGAACAATTGTGACCATATCGCATACAAACGCACCAAATAGTATCAGAACGTATCACCTCGTTTCCGAACCTGACATTTCAGAGAAGTTCCATGATTAGGTTCGAATGACCAATCGTCGCGTTTCTAACGGGCACGACAGTGGCAACCTAGCATAAGTTAACACTGGGATAAGTTTAGACTATAGTAATCCCAGGTTAACACCAGTAACATTGGCGTCATCAGTTCAAAGTTTCCTGTGTAGGGCTATAGACTGTTTCTTAAAAAATGTCCTGTAGCACTGTTGCTCAGTAACTCCCTTTAAAGAAATGAAAACATCATAAGCAAATAAATGGTTTTGTTATACTGTTGAAAACGTTTTTGAGAGAGTTAAAGACGTAAAAGTCTATCAGAGCTTTGTCACACATCCCTGGAAAAATAAGGTCATAAAACCAAATTGACTCATACTATTAGGTTAAAATGGGGATGTTTCTTGTTTTGAATGTTTGCAATTGCTTTATTCACCGTAGATTAGTGAACCAGTTGGTTAAAATAACTGTGATTTCAAATTATACTTTTGTTTTGGCAGTATGCAACTTACGTTGATGGACTGAAGTATACGGCCTTGTATATAGCATATTCCAACAGTGCCGTGAATCCAATCATTTATGGCGGACTGAATGAACATTTTAGACGGAGTTTTCTGCACATTTCTAAGTGTACTAGATTACGGAACAGAAACAGAGTTGTTCCGGGTAAGCTTAACTAAATGATCTTTGTTACTGAGGTTTCGTTACTTATAGAGTTGTCAGTGGGTATGCCAAAATGTTCGTGCAAGATTTATAACATTATATTCACAAGTTCATGCAGCTTATTACCAACTCCATGTATCTTTGAATAAAACAGATAATCCTTAAAGACTAACATATCTTTTCGAAATATGGACAGGTCCTTTCGACGTTCAATTCCAAGAATGCTGAACAAGCCAAAGATCCATGATTTTTTCTTTCGAGTTCTTCAACTTCTCAGGAATAACGTTAGACGATATCAATTCAAAGAGAGCCATTTTGGATTAAAGGAAAAGAACCACTGTGACATGGGGAGGCACAGGGGATTTAGCCTACTATGGGAATACTGTCCAGGAAGTACTGTTTCCGGGGAGAAAACCCGAGGGGAAGGAGTCGTGTACCCCAGTTGTGTTAGGATTAACAATTAAACCATCTATTAAAAGTAAAATTGTTCTGTAATTAGCAGCCAAAACAATCAAAGGGGGTATTAAATATCATTTACAACATACTTCATTGTCCTACTTTATCAAAGTTTCTGGACGGAACGACTGATTTTGAGGTAGTTCGAAGTAATGTGGAATGTTGTTGACAGATGCAACATTACCCCTAATGCAATGAAATAAATATCACGTTATGGGTACCTTCATGTAATAATTATTGCATTGCGTGTTGTATTTGTTACATATGACGCAATACTTATTGCATTAAATGTTTTTATTTAATGATGTATATGATACAAGTGATATACAATCTCAGGTTGTTTTAACTCCGAGTCAATGTAGTTATTAGCTAAAAAAAAGTAGTATTTTCGTCTGAGATCTGTTTCAAGTAGTGTGTAGTAATTAATGTGTAGTGATTTTATCTCTCCTTATCTTTTCAGAGACTGTGCCAGATGTGGTGGAAACGCATGTGGTGGTCAATCACGTGCAAACAATCTTGTAGTCGTGAATGTCTTTGATTAACGTAAAAAGTGAATAACTTATACGTGGCTGATTGAAATGAAGACAATCACGCGTTTGTGTTACTAGTATACATATTGTATTCCCCAAGGAAAATGAGAACAGTATTCTAAAAATAACAGTTACTGTATTTGTGGAATGTGATTCAGTGAACTTGAGTCACTTAAGTCTGACAAGTGGAAAGACCAACAGTTACAAAAAGTAGAACATTTTGCTCAAGAAATTGACACAATAGCCGTTTATACGGATACTTATTTAAGATATGAACAGCGGGATCATGGATTGCTTCCATTTAAGACGGCAATGATTTCAACATGGCTGACTACGCATTTCCATTACGAGAAACTTATTCAATGTACCTTTATAATAAGCGTACCAGCTTGATGGCTGTACATTATGTCCTATATATAAGCTATTCATGCGGACGATATTGTAATCAAGATGTGGAGAAAGGATGTATGGGTAATAACAAGTTCTAGTAAACTTATAGGCTTCCTAAATGAACATATTTTTCTGATAGTATCGGACGATAGAGACTATTGCTCTGTTTTGTTGTTGTTGGACTCCATTATTATTCATAGGCGTGTCTGTAAAAACACAGAACCGTGGACCAACATCAAATCGTGCTGATTGTGGCAGCCTTTCTTTAAAAAATTGTCGTTTTATAGAATAAAATGACTGTCGATTCGATCCGTAATAGAAGCATGCGTATTTTTAATTCCCAACATTTATGAATTTATATTCGATAGACTTTCAAAACCGCGAGTAACATTTTTTTCAATGTTTATTAAGTTGTCATATAAACAGTAAAAGCTTCTTTAATGATCAGTTTATTATTTTCTATCACTTATTGCAGTTAATTTATCGCAATGCGATATGCTTTTTCAAGGGGGACTACTCTTTTAGGCAAGCAGTGTGTACTAGAGTTCGGCAAAATTATAGATTTGGTTTTTGGTTAATGTAGGCCTATGTACAATATATGATTAAGTATTACCCAGGATTATTAATAATAAAATGTATTAGCTTTTAATACATTGACAAATTTCTGACAAAAGTCGTCCTGACAAGTTTTTGTGTCTTTAGCATAATTTGCCATATCTCATCCGTCTATTTTTTGGCGATTTACGACTTTGGAACAGCATACGTTGATACACAGTTGCCCCCCTTACCACGAAGTCCTCGCATCGACAGAAACTTTTGTTGAAAGAAACTTGACGAAAAAAGACAGCAATCTTAGATGATGACAGTAGACAACATTTTTAAAGAACATCTTAAATTTCATATTTTTAAACCTTTAACAAGTTCTTCTGGGATTATTGCCAAGTCTTGAAGTATTCTATCTTGAATTATGCTATCTAGCTGTTTAAAAGTATTGGCATCAAAATGGTAGGTCTACCTTTTATAATCAGCTTTAAACTTTCAATGATTTGTTCATGTCCAAGTCCATTTTCCCGGGCGAGGGTATTACCAGTTTTGAAAAGTTTATTTTTGCTATTCGAGAAAGTTTTACATATTTTGATTTCTAGCTTTTTGGGGGCGCTAAACTTCTCTTACGATCTCTTTTATATATCATAGGGGCCTCCGTGGTGGAGTCCTCTATAGAGCGTACACTCTAAAGAGCATATGATTGTTGTTCACACCTCTTGGGTCGCAGGTTCGATTCTCGCTGACCCTATCTGCCAGAAAACCCGCGACCAGCGGAAGGATGAGGGTTTTCTGGGTAACTGTGTTTTACCGAGTCTTCCTAGCCAATAATCTGTCATTTGGATTTAATCCTGTCGGTCCAACATAGGTAAAATACATGAGCACATTATTATAACATTTGATCGGCTCTAAATATACCTAAATATACAATCTCGAGTTGTTATGGGTACCGGTAATATATATATATTTTTAATAAATGAAGAGAAAAATTTGCTTATATATATTTATATGAAAACAACTGTTTATTTTTAGCCATATGTTGTAACCAATACATATGCCTCACGCTATCACCTATGACCAGTTAATAAATGCCACCCAAACAAGATAATCGTTATGACAGATGACAAATATATTATATTCCACATCAACAGCATGTAAATTGCAAATAAACTGTTATGTATTTGAAAATTGTTTGTCTTAAACTTCCCTACTACTTAGCCATATATGCACAATCACAATTCTTTCATTCAGTAAGATTCTCCTCTCTTATAATATATAGAAAAAAAAAGAGCTGAAATCATAAATTACAGAAAAAAACACAACAACAACAAAGTCACGCAGCACACATCACACGCATATACAACAAAATTGATACTTTGAGAATTACCGACCAAATATATTTCCTTCTTGCTACATGTACATGTGTATGTACATGTGTAAGGGGAATTATTCTGCAATCCATTTATCTTATCATGCAAGTTAATGTGCATCAGCTTTGACGTCACAAACACGTTATGTTAAAAGTGTATTAATTATCTTTTTAAAAGCTCGGACAACCTATCTTTCGAAATATGTCAAAAGTACTTCAATTTAATACATACAGCAGACTGTTAACTGATCTGGAAGTAGTCCGGTCATAGGTTCAGCCTCTTCAATTGTAAAATCTAGATTAATGCTCAGCAAGCGTAAAATCTGAAAATCCTCTTCTGATGACAGGTCTGCTGGGAGTTTTTCTAACGGTGATGAATGATGCTAAAGCTGAAAATAATAGGCGGACGAACCCACCTTTTCATGGCTCTGACATAATAGAACTTGTCGTTACTAAAGTGTATGCCTGCATGTAAGGAATGTAGGCACTACTCTTTCGGTAATTTAAATCTTAGCAGGTCAATGCAATTGTTGTGTCAACGTTTTAACGGTCAGTTTGAAACAATTTGCACAATAATTTCCGATATTTTTTAACGGATATTATTTTAAGGAAATAATGAAATATCGTATGGCAAGCTTTGACCCGAAATAATTGCAAATGTAATCCGTTTAGAAAACTCCAACGAAAGAGAGTTTCCTGAGATATGCGTATACGTGGTGACTTCTATTATTCAGTGCATCTCAAGCTTGTGACGCCGGGCAACACTTGAACGCACATAACCATTTACTTTCGTTTTGTATTAAAGTTAAACATTATACTTATCGAAAAAGAAGGATTTCAACATTCTATTTAGTACAACAACTGGTTGTTTGTATGTCGAATCGAGTCCGTGCTGTCTTGGTCAATATAATTAATGATAAATAGTAATCCATAAACAATGGAGGTTTTTTCTTAGTAAAAATTGTAAAATGATTTCTTTTATTGGTCATCTTTCTAAATTTGAACTTAATTTCGTCTGTATTAATGGCACAATCCATGAAAATTGATTTGGCAACAATCGCTCTGGTGACCAATGCTCTCTCAACATTTGCTTTGGCGACAATTGCTGTCTCGACATTTGCTCTGGCGACATTTGCTCTGGCGACAATTGCTTCGGCGACAATTGCTCTCGCAACAATTGCTTCGGCGACAATGGCTCTTGCGAAATATACTCTGGCGATAATTGTAACGGCAACATCAATCCTGCGACATTTACTCTCTAGACATCTACTCTGACGACAATTGTAACGGTAACATCAATCCTGCGACATTTACTCTCTAGACATCTACTCTCACGACAATTGCCCTGGCAACATTTATCAGGCGACAGTTGCTCTCAAGACAGTTGTTCTTGTGACATCTACTCCAACGACAATTATTTCGACGATATTCTCTCCTGTGATAATTGCCATATAGTGTTAGTATGGTGATAGATTTAACTCTATAATGGTTCAAGTCAAAGATTCGGTGTTAGAAAAGTTTCATTTGTTCCTTCACTTGTATTCGTCGATATGATATTGTCTATACTTCGAGATTGGGACCATATTATGCTTTTAAAATTGAATGTAGTTTTTCCATTTAAACACGTATGCTCTGCGTAAAATCGACTCGGGAGCAAATGTCGTCAGAACAGTTGTCATCTGAGTAATTGTTGTCAAGGTAATGGTCGCCATATCAATTTTCGCCGGAGAAATTTTTACTTTTTTTCTGAAATAATGAGGCAGTAATTTTCGGGTACCAAATATATTTTTCCTTTTCCTTCCCTCGTTTTTTATGCAAATTATGAAGACAATATTAGAAAGATGAACGTAAGATCTGAATCCGGATGCGATGTGGGTTTTTTTTTTTTTTTTTTCATCTTCGAAAAATTGAAATACGAAATAATGAATTTTGTCGTCGTCTCAGGTTTTTGGCTGCTGTATAGAAAAACACTATATAAAAAAAACCTTTCTGCGGTATCTTGCTTTTTGTTCAGTACCAGGAAAACATGGGTTGTTTCAGTTTTTGTTCAGTAATTGTGATATGACGGAACTTCATGGTGACCCAAGGTGAAACATATTGTTATATAGCGTTTATAAATCTTTGCCATTTCTCAAAGGT
>JAVFBX010181979.1:0-25477 GCA_034783855.1 Mopalia kennerleyi
TGTAATATTATTGCTTCCATTGTCGTCCGAGATAACTGTACCGGTACGGAAAGTGTCGAAGGATGTTCCGACATGGTTCGCCTGGTGAGCGGATATACGCTATAGGAGGTAAAATAAACCGCAAAGCGCTGCAAGCAGCGTAATTAGTTAACAATCTTCGTTTAATAAGCACTAAATGTAAGATAATCTTCTGGCGTTGCTATAATTCCTTTAAGAATTGGTATCTTTTTTGCAAGCTATCTGTTTAGTGTCGTGGTTTTTGTTATGGTGTCTCCCAGACATGATAATAACCACAAAAACAAATGTTGTCAATTGACCGAAACAATATGGCACGAAAAGTCCACCGCACTGAATTTGCTATAACGGGATTATGAAAGCTATCCACAATGTCACAAGACGATATGTTACATACACTCTTTGATATAGTGGTTAAACGGTTGTGGAGAAAAGATAGCACCATCTATATGGAACCATTACGACAAAAACGGTGGTTTTATATATTAAAGGAGACAAATACTATGAACAGTTGCTGTGAGGGTTCCATACAGAGCCATAAAGGGTTCCACCAGAGCCACTACAGAAGAACTCTATAAGGTTACATTATTAATATTATTATTTAATATATAAGAGTGTAAGTGAAGTTCGCAGTTCTCTACTCAGACTCACTTGACGTTTGTCTTTTCTTCTTTGTAATACTTAGTACAGTCATACGGTTATAGCGTTAATTCGCACAAACAATTAAACAAAATAAACCCCCTAAAATAAATCAAATGTGACATGTCACCTACACGCTGTCATATCTTTCCACTTTCGAGAGAATTTCTTTAAAGAGCAGAAAATGTTCGACTCTAAACAGCTTTTGTATCAATATCAACATTCATCAGCTCGAGCAAGAGAACAAACTGTTATACATTACATTATGGGTAGGTGATGGCCATTTTGTAATAATCAAATCCGCAGGACCTACCCGAAATGCAATAATTATTGCATTAAGGGTAGCATTTCATAACCGTAATGCAATAAATATTGCATTATGGGTAACATAATATTGCATTACGGGTAGCAAATTGTACCCTTACTGCAATACCTATTGCATTAAGGATTTTTTATTATTACATTACGGGCCTCAACAACCCCTTCTTGTGCATTGTGATCAATCATATTTTAAAACAAATGTGATATTCTGTAAGCATTTGTCTTTTCCAGTGGCTGTTCTAACATTTCCATCGAATGCTTTCACAATGGTCCAGAGATCAATAGTGTCTTCACACACAGATACAGATAATCAGGGTAAGTTCCTTCACAAGGTTAAGATAATCAGGGTAAGTTCCTTCACAAGGAAAAGATAATCAGGGTAAGTTCCTTCACGAGGGTAAGATAACCAGGGTAGGTTCCTTTATACGGGTAAGATATTCAGGGTAAGTTCCTTCACAAGGGAAAGATAATTAGGGTAAGTTCCTTCACAAGGGAAGGATAATCATGCAGGTTAAGTTCCTTCACAAGGGAAAGATAATCAGGGTAAGTTCTTTCACAAGGGAAAGATAACAAGGGTTAGTTATTTCACAAGGGAATGATAATCGGGATAAGTTATTTCACAAGGGAAAGATAATCGGGATGTTAGTTTCTTCACAAGGGAAAGATAATCGAGCTAAGTTCCTTTGCAAGGGAAAGATAATCAGGGTAAGTTCCTTCCCGATAGCAAGAGAATCAGGATAAGTTCCATAGTAATCGGAGGATAATCAGGGTATGTCTTCACAGACAGATGAAAAAGTTTCTTGATGCAAGAATGAGAACAGCATAGGTTGGCATTTTGACCATCGGATGAAGAGAAACATTATCAGTGTCTTGACACACGGATGAGAACCGAACAAGCAGGGTCGGTACCAGTACCTACACACACGTTACTGTCAGTTTCTTCTATCTATGAAATTGTTTACTTTTATCCTATTAATGCGCGGATCTACTTACTCGGCTACTTTGGATCTTTATATGCACTAAATTGATGTAAACACAACCGTTTTTGCCACGGACCTAAAATGAAATTATTTCACCTGCCCTTAGACACTATAGCACAAACACCTGATCACTGACCTCACAAAGAGTCATTCAAAGCACCCAATGTATATGATAAGGGTCTAATCAATAAGCTATCATTATAAGTTGCACATGATCTTTTGTTCAAACAGGTGCTCTGTTTGCCAGTATCCAGATAATTGAGTCCGTGACGAACACCGCGGGCACCGTGCTCGCCAATCTTGTGTACAGCCAAACTGTGGAGATGATGCAAGGGGCGGTGTTTCTCTACATGGCCGGCTTGTCTGCCATCAGTACGTTGATCATCGGGTGAGTGTACAAATTATCGTCGATAATTTACAGGGAGCGTCAGGCGAATCCATATAAAGTCATCGATTTACTCTTCTATAGATAAAGCTAGAAGCAAATGGCCTCTTGATCCATAACGGTTATAGCTGCACCTTAGTCAGGCCCATTGCACATAAAATCAGGTACTCAGTATAGTTCTCATTCGTTCGTTTCCGTGAAGCGTTCGGAAACCTGGCGAGCTTGACAGTTGTCAAGGCGCAGGTGCATTACAATGGTGATATATAGCTCGAGAGTCTTCCTACGTCACGATCTTTTTTGGTAGTTTTAAAGGACCGCAAAAACATATAAACATTTGACATATAAACTGAATGGGAATATATAAGAACGAGCATTGACTTATCTGAATTGTGAATGAAACTTGACAAGCATTGACATTTCTTTGACGGATTTACATGGTTGACTACGGGGTGAGTGAAAAACTGCCTTAGCTGTTTGAGATACCCAAAGAGTCCCGATCGATTCCTCTTCCTTCAATCGGCCGCCATTTTTTTTATCCGCGAATGAAAGGATTTTCTAGTTCAACATAAGATAGTTTTTTTTTACCCAAACGCACTTTCTCCGAGTTATAATAAAACTTTATACAAAATAAAAGATAGCCGTTTATATGTGCCGTACTTAATTCTTTAATTTCTGAAAGCAGTTGTAAAATTGAAATATTAAAGAGTGAAATCAAGAAAATTTCGTTCAACGCCACTGCCTTCTTCGCTTGCAAACCGGTATAGCATCTCGCCAGTTCCCGAGCTTCGCGAGAGAGTTTGTGATTTAATCGGCAATTCAAAGTTTAAGTCTGATGTTGCATATCCCTGTATATTGTTATCCCAGGTAATAGGTTGGAGCGGTTGACAAGACTTACGACTTGCTTAATAAAGACAGTTATAACAGTTTGACAGTTATAAATAATAGACACAAGCTACAATGAGTGTAAGTTTGGGCCAATTGTATATCAAACGTTTTGGATATAAAAGCTTGTAATGCCTTATATGTCAAATTCGCAGCTATCGTTTCGCTCGAGAACACCAAAGAGTGAAACATTGACGGATAGAATAATTTTGCCTTACAAAAGAGTGCATTCCCTTTACAAAAATTACGTCACTATGACAAGGTTATGCACCCAGTCTAAACACTAACATCGAGGGTTCTAAATTTACAAAAAAATAATTTTAATGCGATTGCTGATACAAAAAAAAAGTAATATTTCAAATACAGAGGAGCCAAATACACCAGGTTTAATTAACTTTTGTATCCATAGGATCTATACCGCCCTAAGTTTAAAACCCCAGATAGGCCCTCACTAGCGTCGAAAGCTATTTTGTGAGGGGATGTCACTCAGTCGTATCGAAGCAACTGTTATTGTTTAAGGAATAATAAATAACTACACGAATATGATTTTGTTGATTGCTCGCAGCGTCTCGGTTTATACATTTTGTTGAAGAGTAAAATAAACTGTATTACGGTATTTTCTTGATGTTTTGATAAAATCAACTTGACTTACCACAGTGAAGTTATTCCACGCCTGACCCTATTTGTATAATAGATTAATTTGTGTATTTCAGTGTCTTACTCCTGATGGAAAGAGGAAGGAAACAATTGGTGGTGAATTAGTTATAAACAATCAACCGCTCGCAGGTTTATAAACAGCCTAGAGATAAACTCAGTGCCAATCATCTCCTCAAAACGTGTAGGCCTACCTTTCTTTCACAAGCATTCAGAACTTAAATAGCATATGGAGCCACTGCATTTGGAACTTAAACAGCATATGAAACCACTGCACTCGGACCTTAAACAGCATATGGAACCACAGCCGTTTAACCTCCATGCCCCATGCACAGCCGGCTGGGGCATAAACCAGAAGCTATTTAAATGAAGTGATAATAAATGGATTAAATTATGCGGTCGTAGCCAGACAAATTACTGGTGTATAAATACACCAGGACTATGCTATGATGTCATGCAGCTGTAGATTAATGCAATTCCTTTTTATGGGACCTGCTTTAGCAAAGGCCCGTAATGTAACTTTTAAAAGTTGAGACTATTTACAATTTTTAGCTAAATGCGCAGAACTATATCAAAACAAAATTTTTCAGAAATCCTATTAATTGCTGGGGCTTTGCAGCTGAATTGTATAGCCTACCTAAAAGTCTGAACCGGAGTATCGTATCTAAATGGTCAAATGTCTAAATTAAGGCTGATTTAGCGTTTGAGATGCAAACAATTAATACGCATAGTGAGTCGTGGGAGGGTTATTATCGCTTGTCGACTTTTCCCCCCATTTCCCTTGTTAAAGCCAACCCAGAAACCGTGTTTAAGACACCCTTCTCGAATGCCTCAGCTAAACTTATATATAGGTCATTGTATGAGCTGTGGCTGGCCGCCAGTAATTTTCCACTGAAAGCAGACGTTTAGTCAGCATTGAGCAGAGAAGCTAACGTTTATCTGGAAATCCCCTTAATGCATACAGAGTGTTTTTACATTTCGCTGTTTTACTTCTAAACTGCTGTAAATTTTGCAACACATTGTATATATATTCTGAATCGTCCTTTTCTGCAGAACAATAATAAATTAATTATTTTTTTCTAAAACTTACAGAAATAAAGATATTGCATACAGAGTACATTTTAGCTACCTCTTTTTCAAATTGCTACGTATAATACATTATAAAAACCAAAAAACGGTCATTCAGCTTTTTCCTGTTTTGTCTTAATTTTCTTGCAATATTAAAAAATCACACGTTTGTCGAGGATTTAACATAATGGTATGATGTTTTTCTTTCGGTTTTAACTTTTTACGCATAGAAAGCATCCCCTAGGAAAGTATGACGTCATCTCATCCACGTCGGGCTACCCGGGAAAGGCGCGCAAACGCTACAGTTATTGAACAGTATAAGTAGAGTGATTGCGTTCGATTTCAATAAAGCGACAAACAAAATACAGGGAGCGAGCTTGAGATCTGATTTTAATTAGATTGAGCAGAAAGAAGAACTGTGAGCCGACACAGTAATGCCTTGTGGTCAGCACCGGGGTGAACCGTGAAATGATCACATCAGCTCTGTTTCTTGTCATTGTATTGTATCTTGCGATTGTCCGGTGTTCCTTCGTGTGTGGTTTCTTCCCCCCTTTCGGACTGGCATACAGTCATATGAGTGAAATTACCTTCGCCTGTCACGACGATTTAGTTGCCTGCGTGCAGTACAACTAACCCACTACCTATTGGTCTCTTGGTAATTAACAAGTAGGGAGTCACACTGCAGTAATGGCTTATAGTTTTAACGAGGTATTCTTTCAGTTTCCCACCGTATATTTATTAAGTACATCTTCCCGAGTACATCAATATCACACCGTAAATTAATTTTCAGCACTGTTAAATACCAGTAAGTGAAAGATCTAATTTCATGCCTTGCAAACAATTTTTGATTGTCAATATTAAAGAAATAAACAAATACTTTTACTTGATAAATAGAACATATCTCACTTTTCCTGAACGGATATTTGCGACTTTAAACCCTAGCATTAACGGCGGCGAGCCACTAACATACAGCATGGTTGTTCCCATTCTAATCCAATTCGAAGCGATGTTGGCTGCGAAAGCATAAAAATCGACAAAATCCTAATCTTACAGATGATGTCAGCAAAGGGCTTAAAGACCGTCAAAACTTCCAATAAATCCCATTTGTTTTCTGTTTAATTTTCACAAACAAATTATCAGAATTATTAACATAAAATACTACTTTTAAAAATATATGGGATATAATGAGAGCAGAGAGGGCAACATGTTTGTTGTTTTTTACATGAGCTTTCTATGTCATGACCTTTGACACACAGATACATTGTGGCGGTATCAAACGATTTAGATATATTTAAGCGGGATTGTGGGCTTTGAGCAGTTGATTAGATAATAGCAGAAATGCGTTTCATGATTTCATAACTAATTTATTCCCAATTGTCCTTTTTTTGTTGTCGTTTGTAATATCGATCATCTTGCAGCCAACTACTAAATATCCATTAGTCACGTGTACTGGCTCCGTTTCTAGGAAACGAGATGACAGTTCTTCGTTGGCTTTAACACTGTCGACTGAAACACAGTGTTAACTCAAACTGTCATAAATATACTTTATCGGATTCGCCACCGATGAACGAACAGTCAAATTCTGTCCTGTTTTTTTACATTCTGTAAAGCGCGTATTAATACAAAAAAAAGCGAGTGTGACGTATCAAAATTTGCGACGGTTAATTCTATGTCGGATGGTTCCAAAAGAAACCCAACAGCCAATCAGATTGCAGATACCAACTAAATTGGATGAGAATGAGGATCCTCTTTCTTAAATATTGCTATGAGGCTTAATGAATACAGTTGATTTACCAGTGTATCTACATTAACATGTTCCGTCAATCCTTGTAATTCGAATGTCAAAGCAATGCTTCTACTGAAGCCCGCCGCACACGGGAGGAACTGGCTGAGTTGTCGGCCTCGAGAGGCTGGGAGCTCAGCTACATTCTCACTACTTTTTTCGCCGCAAACGAGTAAGCTATCGCCTGAGCCAGCGCGATTCCACTCCTCTAGTTACGTAACATCTATAAGTATCAAGTCGTTTCAGACGCCATGTTAATGTCACGTGACTAAGTAACGTGTTCGCATTGGTCAGTTACTCTTTCTAGCTCAGGCGGTAGCTTACGGTCAGCGCACACGATGAAATCTTGGCCTCTTGAGGCAAAAATTATCAAACATGACAGATATTTTCCTCACCGCCTCTTGAGGCAGAAACCTCGCTAAAATTTCACCGCACACGGGGAAAACGGTTGCTACCGGCCTCTCGTGGCCGGCAGCTCAGCCAGTTCCTCTCGTGTGCAGGGCTTAAATGGCTTAAATAAGCTAATTTGCTTGAACTGTATCTCAGTGTGAATATTATTTAAACAAAAAAAGTTACAAATCGCTGTACTTGGTAATATAAATAAATATACCTTTAATCTATTTTAAACTATCATGGACTGTCACAGTGCATGAAATGGCATAAGAGTGGCACCAAAATGCTAAGTTTAAACAGAATATACGCTGAATACTCCCTCGTTGCCCATTCGATGAGCTTCCAGTTGTCAGTTGCTACTAAACAAAGGTAGTTTAACAACTCTTCAAAAACTGCCAGATGTTCTTGTAACTTGTCCATAAATCCCAAAATCTCAAAACCTACAAAATTAAGTGAATGCTATTTTAATGCATATATATATAGTAGGTGAAGGGAAGCATTTCTTTCTACATTTAAAAAGAAATAGAACAGAAGTAAGCAGAGCGCACTTACCTTCTCAGATATTATATGATAAGTTGGGTGAATAAAATATTGATTGATCACTGATTGGGTACATAGCTGATTGCCATTGCAGGTAAAAACTGACACAGTCTTGTGTCCCCGAAACGCCATTATATATTTGACCAAAATAAATCAAGTGATTGTCACATCAAACAAACTTCATAGTTAAATGTGCTTACGTCTCTTGACCTAGAAGCTTCACGTCTGGATACAAAAGGTCGGACACCTCTCATTCCCCCGCATATGATACCTTGTTGACGCGCGAATGGGAAGGATCGAATTTTAATGACGACGGCTGTTAATGACGGGTGTTTTGACGATCAACTGACAGATCGCTTTGGTATCAGAGCAAAATAGTTCGGGTCATTTTTCTAGGGTTAATTAGCCGAACAAACCAGACGCTGCTACCCTATACCACATCTCAAGGGCATAGAAGACAGTGCTCCATATGTAATTTACGGGTTTAGGGCCAACACGATCTGTTTGTGTGGTCTTTGAATTGCGTCTGATGAGCATTCTATCTAGCCATTGGTTGTTGCCAGTCATGCCCATGGGACTGGCAAGGTGTCACAGAAGTCTGGTCAGTACGGCATTCACCCCCGAGCTCTTCCAGGCGAATGCTTTTGTTAAGTTTATTGCAACATCCGTAATGTCGGTAGTACCAGGTTCACACAGAATCTCAATTCTTGCGTCGCGTGCTAACGTAGTCCACAAAGAATTGCAACTATTTAGAGGGGCATGTCCAAACTGGTGAATGAGGGGGGAAGGGGGGGGGGGGGCGTATCTCTAAATGTCCAATCTGCAAATAATCGGACGTCACGTTTCAAATACTATTTCTCCTGGCGTTTAGAATGACGTCGTGCTGTTCCGTATGATTTGGATTGCTACATGTCTTGAAGGCTACCATATGACATACTGGAAGATAGGGTGGGTTTGTATTTGTTCATTTATTAAATGTATACCTCCCGATATAAAGAACAGTGTGTGTGACATGAGTGATTGCTAAGAGTGTCCGAAACACATTAGCACAGGAAGACTGTTAATGTAATAGTAGAATGCAATATTTTTGTTATACCATCAATATTTGAATCGGCCTCTGGCTAAGAGCAGTTTGCTTGAAGAGTAACACTAGTGTCTTGACCTAGCACTGGAAAAAAATTAACTTTCCAAAATTATGGAAACGCTTCACATCTTGGCCAGTGTCAATTATTGTAGGAATACACCGCCGTCATGTAACTGAAATACCCGTAAGCACGGTGTAAATACCAATCAATCAATATTTGAATGTTATTTAAACTTTAAAGATCTCACGATTCTTTCTTTTGTTCAGATTTTAGATCTTAGGTATAACTAAGACCTTTTTTTAAATACTTGGGCTGTATGGAATGCGGCATTTGCGGTATTACTTCTTGCTGGGGGGTTTTCACCCTCTTGGTCCGAAATAGATCGGTCTTTCAAAACAGGTTTTATCTGCATGATTTTTAAAACAAATGCAAATTTACTATTCCTTAATCACTCAGCATTACTTAATTAGCTCTCCGTGTGGGAAGAATGATTCAACAACAAACGTACTGTCAATAAGCCTACAAGTCTGCCGTTTTCTATGCACAGCCCTACCCAGTCAAATATTGGCGAGCATGCATTTGAAACGGATTTGGAAACTTAATGTACATAATTTCGAATTTGCAGTCTGAATAAAGACTTTTGATTTGATTATTGTTGAAATTGATAGAAACTGACCGTACGTTGTCGAGGTTTCCACGTTTGATGGCCGCCATTAAGTGCAGTTTTTTTTAAATGTCTTCCCAATATAACTAGATTACGATAATCATGAACCTAGTTCTAACCACTATGTGCTTACTGTGCGTAGTTAATATCTCACATTTGATAGCCTCTGTTATGGTAAAGTTCGTAAAAAAATAATTTCTTTCCAATATAACCAAATTACAATAACAATAGACATATGACTTATCAATATGTATTTTGTGTGGAGAAAGTCAAACATATTTAAATTTTATTAAAACAAAAGTTTCATAACGTTTTCAAAACATTCTAAAGTTTGGCTCGCCGTTGGATAAATCTTCTTGTTGCCCTGGTGATTCCAAGCTAAAGAGCAACAAGAAGTTGAGGCATTGTAGTGTCATTGTACTGTGTCTTGTGTTCTTTGAATTGCTATTAATGTGATCTGGGTTTCCGTTTTAAGCTCCTCTTCAATTATAACAGTTGACTAATACATCATTATCTGCCTTTGCAATAAGTTGGTTAATCATTTTAAGTTATGTGCGCGACGGAGGTGCTACTCGTGTGTGAGCAAGTCTTACGGCAATTTCATTCATACAAGGGTTTAATTGAGGGAATTGAAGAAAACCAACGTGGACACCACCGACAACAAACGATGAAGACAGGACACTGCACAAGACACAAAACTTAAAACATCACGTCGTCGACCCACACCGATCAATATATCCATTACAGTTCAGATCACAAACAAATATCATCTCAACTTTGATGCAACGTGCTGTCAACAGATCACGAACCACAGAAATTCACAATGTTATCCAGCGGAAGTTGCCAAAAAGTGTATCTCCCAATCTGTAAAGCCCTCTAGCATACAGCCATTCACAGGCGACATCAGCTATCAACTGAAAAGTCTCTTGAATAAACCCAGCAAGGATGAAAATAACGATAAATAAGCAGTCTGGGATGTTGATTTTCTCAATCTCAGCTACTGTCCCATATAGACATTTGTTTGGTTATTGAAAAACCCCAGAAAACAACCGATTACGTTCGAGCTGCTGTTACCAGGTATCCGTTAGTTTATGCAGCTGTTGAAAGAAGTCCAGTAACCGTTTTATCTCTGAAGTTTTTAAAACCTACTAATTATTAACTATTCACTGTGCCAGAACAATGCTTCTAGATTTTCTGTTGAAAACATCAACAATTTCATTCCAGTCCTCCTCTGTCAACTCAGCGGTTTGCTGAAGCACATTTATCCTTATCAGGTTCTCCATGTTTCTTTGACCAAGCATGCGTCTCAAAATCTGTACAAAGCAGGTTCAAGCAACTGAATCCCCACTCTATCTCGGCCGCTGAAGTTGGTATGATCATTCCAAATTTGAAGAGCCTCAAAATATTGGGGGAAAATTCCTCATCTTTTCGCTTCAGGTGTATGCTTTTCCTATTGACACAGATATGTTTTTAACTCTAAAGTTCTTTAAGTTTTCTTCCGATTTTAACCAGTTATTGTGAAAGTCAGTTAACATGGTGCTGTTTTGCATCTGCTAGACAGTCCTTAAAATCATCAAGCTCATCATAATTTGCATTAGAGATGATGGCATCATATGCTGTTGATTGTCCTTGAAAACTATCAGAACGAGGCTGAGCATAAAGTCTGCTAATCCTTTGACATATTCCTCTCCATATCTGCTGTACACAGGCTCTCCTTTTGGGGATAAACGGTCTGGATTGAACAGGTCAAACGCACTCATTAACGGGGTCACTCGAAATGATTTTTCTATCTCCTCCAGCAAGCGTGTCACAAACAAGTTTATGTCAATTGTGTGACTAACACCCTCACTTGACCTAAGTCTTCGTGCTAAAACGTTGCGCTCTGTAGTGACCTTGAATATCTGTTGCTCAGCATCAGCCTTCAGCCAGCAACGGTGGGAACTGTCAGGAATACTCAAAATAAAAGTCTTTCTTTGACATGCTCAACTTTAGTGGAAACGTTAGCAAATGGGACGTTTCTCTTTTGTAAAACTTTCGATAATATGTTTAGTATTTTCAGAACATCAGCAAACAACAAAGTCATTTTATCGTGTTTGGTTTCAACAGGATGTTGCGAAGTTCAACAGATGTTGGGCAGTTCTTAGATTGTATTATGGCATCAAGGGCAGCTAACACCTGGTTGAACCTTTCCAGGAACCGAACACTTGCCTCGCCATGTGTCAACCAACGCGTTGCCGAGACCTTCGAGATTTTTGTGGAAGGCTGATTGCCTACGTTTTGGGCATTCTTCAGAATTTCATTTTTCAGGGAAAATGAAAACACTTCCAAAATCCCTCCAGAAATGAATCCACATCTGTAATGAATGGAAACTCTTTCATGAGATGTACCAATAGGAGTGCCAGTATATGGTTCCTACGGTTCATATAAATCATATATGGCGACTTATTCCTCAATCTCCGCTGCAAACCAGAGATTTTTCCGGTCATAGCATTTGTGCCATCCAGTCTTGATAAGCGTACTTTTCTAATATCCACATCCTTTGCAACTAGAAGATTCGTAATTGTGTCCACTGGGAGGCAGAATCTGTCTGTTCGACATGTACAATGCCAATGAAATCACATGTCACGATATCCTTGATTGCATCGATACATGTTAAACACACACATGTTTCTCACGTCCATCAATCCTATTCCATCAGCTGATAGAGTGAGGTTACCTGCCCCTATCACCTTAGTTAAAGAATTCTCCTCAAGGAATGTGCCGATTGCTGCTGTGAACTCATCTGCAGATTAAGAATTGCGGTATGTGGCATTCTGTCTTAACGATATATGGTGTGTCAAGTCTGTGCTTTCGAATGCACTTGAAGTAAATTTAACCATGTCCTCAAAAGTGTTTTTGATTGCCCACTTTTTTCTTGACATAACGTGGACGAGCTTCAACATCTTCCTTATTATCTGCCTATTTCTTAACACTTCATCTTGCAGCGATGTTTCTGGTGATTTCAATAATTGCTTAAATATTTCACCCTTCGTCTTGCATTTCTGTACGATATTCATGACACTCACAGTGGTTTCTGTTGGTTTGAAAGTATTCGTCAAGCGTACACGGTAAACTTGCCCACTTAACACCTGTACGCCTAACTTCACATATTTTATAATGATGACCCTTCGTTCTGTTGTTATAGTTGTCATAGCAATACATAATACATATAAAAAAACATATATTTATTTAAGATGAGTTATTTTTAATGAAAGCTGAATTAATCTTTATATCGGCTGATTGATTTGTTCTCTACTCTGATAATTTAGATGTACCTATACCTGTAATATTTTGGTGATCAGGGATGTACGGTGCCTCTGTATCCGCAGGCTCTTCATTTCCTTCTTCAGTGCCAACAATATCTCGTCCTGTAATTTCTGTCAGTAAAGAAATCTTATTTATTTTCATTTTGATATTTCAAAATATATGTCTATTTAAAATGTGTTTTATATATCTCTTTATATTGATTGATTTGTCTTTTTCTCTACACTAACATCGTTAATAAATTCAATTACCAGCCTTGTTTTCCGTTCCACTTTTTTCAGACACTTCAGAAGCTGAAAACTCCACATCCACCTGATCAGCTGACGATGTACTAGGATGAGGCTCTGAAATAATGTTGAAAAAATGTTAACTATTGTATAACTTACTCTGGGTACAATGAAGTTAAAATAATGTGCATTGCCGCATATATAGTTTACAATTGTATTTATATATTGCATCACATTTAAAACTGACAGAAATCATGTCTAATGTTCTATATTATGATGAAAATATTATTTATTCATGTATCAATCATTTTAAATGTTTTGTTTTTCTGTCGATATTTTAATTAATTTTATAAACTATAATGATACCACTATCAAGCCAGTTACGGCAGTGGTGATTATAATATCACCACTGCCGGTGATATTATATCACCGGCAGTGGTGATATAATATCTCCACTGCCGGTGATATTATATCACCGGCAGTGGTGATTATAATATGACCACTGCCGGTGATATTATATCACCGGCAGTGATCTGGACAGTTTAGACAGTTTAATTCAGCAAATCGTATCGGACTGTTACACAGGTCCATTAAACGTAGAATATAAAGAAAATAACCCATGCACTTAAAACTTCGGAATTGTCTTAAATTGTTTGGTCGAGACTAGCGACTGGTCCTTTACCATCTGGTGAATATTGAGTGATGGTTATTGACGAAATCTCTTGTTTCCCGGAGGTTGAAATCACATCGTCTACAAGCGGGTCAGCTGTAATTTATATCTAAGGTGCACAAAATATTCACATCGTATGACTATCCTTCAAATTTACAGTGATAATGGTACTCCGTATAATTCTAATTTACAGTGATAATGGTACTCCGCATACTTCTAGAGAGTTCAAAGCTAACGCTGCTGAGTCGGAATTTGTCCATCAAAACGTTACGTCGGAATATGCCATGGACAATGGGTCTTGCGACAATTTCGTGACTAGTTGATGTGCCTTAGTAGAAAGTAAATCCTGGAAATCTGAAATGCGGAAGTTTTTTTTGAATTACCGGGAACACCACACCCCTCAACAGGTATTATCCCTTCAGAGCTGGTGTTTGGTCGCAAATTAAAAACTCAACTTCCTTCCTGAAAGAAGTTAAATTAAAACATGAACAAAAATACCACGATCACAAAAGAAATTTAAGGCCTACCTATTTCAAAAGGAGACAGAAACAAACAAAAAGAGCTAAATTCTCGCCCAGCTACTAGAAAAATCTTTTAGCAATAAAAGCGACCAAAGGTAGTACATTAATAGCAGAAAATAGACAATGGGAAACAGGTTTGTAGAGATAAATCTTTCTTTAAGAGATAAAGGGCTGAAAATCCAATATCAAACGAGGGTCAATATGTTTAAGATGACCTTGTTTATCCTGTCCCTCAGTCCTTTGGTTTGGATACAACACACCGTCAAACCACCTGTGCTCGAACACAAGCACACGGTATATTGGATAGTACTCCAAATTCACGCAGTCTTAGTCTTACGCAGATCACACAGGAACAAAACCTCGTAGAGATGATTTCCATTATTATTGATGGAAAGTCTATCTGATGACTGACTGTGATTATATGTAATGTTTTTTGTTTGTTTTGTTGAATTGTTTTAATCTTGAATTAATGTCCACTGAATTAAATCTTATTGATACAATGTGAATCTTAAAGTGATGTCCACTGAATTTAATATTAGTGATACAATGTGAATCTTAAAGTGATGTCCACTGAATTTAATCTTAGTGATACAATGTGAATCTTAAAGTGATGTCCACTGAATTTAATCTTAGTGATACAATGTGAATCTTGAAGTGATGTCCACTGAATTTAATCTTAGTGATACAATGTGAATCTTAAAGTGATGTCCACTTAATTTAATCTTAGTGATACAATGTGAATCTTACAGTGATGTCCACTGAATTTAATCTTAGTGATACAATGTAAATCTTAAAGTGATGTCCACTGAATTTTATCTTAGTGATACAATGTGAATCTAAAATTAATGTCCACTGGATTTAATCTTAGTGATACACTGTGGATCGTAAAGTGATGTCCACTGAATTTAATCTTAGTGATACAATGTGAATCTAAAATTGATGTCCACTGAATTTAATCATAGTAATACAATGTGAATCGTAAAGTGATGTCCACTGAATTTAATCTTAGTGATACAATGTGAATCTTAAGTGATGCAATGATTCTAATGGATGTGTTTATTAATTATTTTTGTATGAATTTTGTATATGTCTTTATGATGTACATTTTGTGCACGTATATGTTGCGTAATATATGCTATTTAATACCGGAGAACTATTGGTATGGACTAAGCTGAAATACAAATGTTTAAATTTTGGATTATAAAAACATAATTACGTATAAAATAAATTAGTGTTTAATTGGCTATAAAGGAGACATGTAGTGATGTCGTCTTACACGAAGCTAGCCATCCAGAGTAAAGGTCACATATTAAAACCCATAGCTTTGAAATAAAGTACGAGGAAGTCTAAGTCAGTTTCCAAACCGTTGTGTTTGAGGATCGTGCTAGTCTATGTTTATTTGAAGTATACGTCCTGTTTACCGGTTCACTACATTCATGTTACTACAATCCTCATTAGCTTGAAGCAGGTGCTAGTATCTGCACTGAAACATTGCATGTCAATAAATCCAGTGGTTAATCATCCACACAAATTTGCTGAGAGCACCAGGACAATAGAAAGGTCTCACTTACCATTCGAAAATAATGTTGAGAATTTGTGCAGTACGAATTTCGTTAAGACGGTTTTGATAATTCTCCCCATAAAGCTCAACACATTTGATTGGTAGGGGTGTAGTGTTAAGATCTGCCTCCTTTTTCGACACAAAGGTAATTTTTTTATTATTATTAATGTTTCACAGCAAGTCTATATGAACAACAACCTTGCAATATTAGATTAAAGAACGCTGATTCCGCTAATTAAGAACGTCAATGGCGCCTCCCTCGCTATCAATCGTGCCGCCGCTTCATTTAGTATCCGAGTTATTTTATTTGTGGCTGTCGTTGATCCTCGTTATAATCTTCTAACTGTCATGGTATGTAATTAAGGAGGACTCGGGGTGACGCGTGACTCCGTCATCTTCTGAAATCACTCGCCATTAGAGCTAATGGAGGTAGGCGAAAACCATGCGCTCTTCACAAACAAGATTATGTTAGAGTATAGGACGTATGCGAACATAAATCTAATTAAAAATGATTATGCCACCCACGAGTAAGCTTCAAACAAACTAATACTGGGTACTGGGGGGGGGGGGAGGGGTAATTCCATTGGTCCCTTATTAACGCCGATGTATCATGAATTACGAAATAACAATAATTTGAGGGGCACCTCAAGCCCGTTCCGATAACTAAACGGTGGTCTTACGTTAAATAAGAAATGCTGGTTTGATTGGGGATTTTCGTTGTACTCAAGGGTAGTTCACATATATGACGACGGAGTGTCCACTTCACATTTGTCCTTGCCTCATAACGTAAAAAACAAACACCCCCGCGATTGCTGGAGTCACATCCTTCAGCAACCTGCTGGTCGACAGACGGACTCGATCCCGTGAACGGTACATTGAAGAAGGATTAGTAAGCGCACATGCTAACTCCTAAGCCACGACCACGGCCCGCGTAGTGATTTGAACACCAAGATTGATCTGATAGTGGGAAAGAAACCCTCCCACACGCGAAGTGTTTAATGGCGTGTCTTATACCAGAGCGATGTTTGTCGTTTCACGCTAAATTGTGTATTATTGCTATATTTATTGTTTACATAACATAACCACAAAAGGTTGCCCAACTGTGACATGGTCGAACACCAATTGAGGTTACCTACGCCAGAACATCGGAAAATTAGGATACGTGCACACATGTGACATATTTAATGGATGTGATTTTAATATATTTTATAATCGCCATACTCTTGTAACTGAAGGGACGTCCCCGGAGGAAGCATTCCCGACAGGATCAAAGCTAAGAAAAAAAATAGGAGTGTTTATTACGCGGCAAAAATGACATTCATAAGTAAAGGAAATATTGGCTTGCCGATTTAATAAGAACAAAAATAGAAATGAATAATCCATGATAAACGTATTAGAATGATATTGATTGAAATCTGCGCAGGTCCAGCATAAAATCAACATAAACACTCTAATTTGACTCTATTCGGCGTACCTAAGGTTAAAACATTAACGTGTTTTAGAAAAAGCCTCAAGAAAAAAAGCCGACGTTTATTTGTAGATAGCCATTGTATGTATTTAACAATAGCTCGAAACCTCAACTAAATAAACGAACTCGTAACAATTTCCGCCTGATCGGCAGTAAAACAGATAACGATTTACCGACACTCAACCAGATAAAACACTCCACAAAGATTACATACATTGCCTAGTTGATGCAATAAGATATTTATACAGCCAATCAAAGATCACATAGAATTTAATTGTGTCTTTTCGTTGGCTGATCCAGGAACTGTTTGCAGTTACCTTTCCGATACTATAATCAAGCTGAGCCGATGTCGTTTAACAAGTCAGATAAAAGCCGATGCCGTTGACTGCGGACTTTTCTCGACATCTGCTTAGAGAGCTCAGTGGCAACAGTCAGCGAGCAGGATGCCATGTGTTGTAATTTAAGCTCTAGTAACCAAGGGCAGCATTTATAGAATAGAAGTCCACCCAAACGTTTAAGTCTGGGATTTTTTTTCATCGACTATTCTGGTGCGGGAAATTTCTGCAGCTAAAATCGGTTAATATGCTGTGGAGGACATACAACGGAGACGCTGTAAAACATGCATGATTGTTAATTGGCTACAGCTTCTATTCATATAAACTTTGGATGTGCCCCATGCCAGAAACGCAGCGTTCCAGTTGTCGGCAAGGTACGAGTGTTCCGTTGCTAGTCAGACAAATTGCAGTTTCCGGCTTTCATAGGTGTCTCCCGAAAGTAAGTATGTCTCACCTTTGTTTTGCGCTGTTATTTATTTGACTTATTATGGCCATTCTTACTTGTATCGCGCTTAAAAGACATCACAAAGAAGTTAATCGCAACATGGAAATGCCTTACGCGTTATCAGTATTACTTATGTTTCGTTTTTGCTCGATAGTTGAAAATGACCTTATAATTTGGTAGCTATTTAAGATTTGATCCGTATGTTTAAAAACTCCAACGAAACAACAATCAGCTTTCTCGGTATGGCAACTGTTTAAAAAAACTCAAAAACATTCATTGTATAAAATAGTTGTCAATCGTCGACAGGGTCTGAGCTATTTGCATTGATTATCGCGCTTATGCGTGAAATTGCTTCTCCTCGCAAGTGGGAAATCGATGACTTTTCAGTTACCAAAGACAGGTGTATAAAACAGACAATTGTTATATAATAGAAACCCATAAATAAATGTATACTTTTGACAAATTCGCTTTGTGCTTCTGTTAAATCAAACAATGGGAAAAAGTTCACTAGCTAGTGCCCGGATGTGAGATCGTGCTCCAGCGCTGCAGAAAGGTCGTAATAAAATCAAAATATTTACTTATGTTTAACGTCCTGAAGTCGTCCAGATGTTAAAATTGAGAGGCTGTATATTTGAAATTACTGGAAATCATAAGCCTGATAAGTGATGTATAAATTAATTTGTATCATTTTTGACAAAAAAGCGATACATAAAAGGTACGTCGAAGCTGACGTACAGCTCAATTGCGCACACACCAATTATGCCCATATACACATTTTCTCCTCAATACCAAGTTTTTTGTCGTCCCAAATTATCTTGAGAGGGATCCTGTAATTATAAATTTCGTAACATTGATTCTGCGACGTTTATCTTATTAACTTTTAGACTGCCTTTAACGTCAGAGTTAATGTAACAAACCCTTGAGGGATCGTTTTACTGGTGTTCAACACCGTTCTTATTACTTCTATTTCGTTTATATACTGGTGTTGTGCTCTGAAATTAAACAGCCCACCTAACACATCCATACCAATCTGAAATAGTTTGCTTTGATGAACAAGTGATATTCCTCCAATAACAAGTAGGGACAGTGTGACTCCATTTGGGATATACTGACCTTAGTCAGAGAGCTTCTCGCAAACAGGGTCCAGTGACAAGATGTTTGTTCAAACAGTCGGGACATTCTGACGATAGACTGCTGTGACGGAATTAGACTAGGCTCTGATGTGATCAGACCAAATCATTATAATTTTAAAATATCATTATATCTTAATTGTCGGGACAATACATACATTCTTGCCTACAAAATCAGCTATACATTGGGGTCTTTGGTTTACTGATTGGAATAATCTAGCGAGTGAGAGTGAAAACAATATAACATGGGATGACAGCCAAGGGCATGCACTGACGCTCACGACATAAAGTCATAAGGCAGATCTTTACAACTTAAGTGCTAATAACTTAATGTTTTATATTGTTTCTATAGAGAAAGAACCTTTTGCTCCACCGGGATTCAATCTCTAGTCTCTGTCAGATTTTTCGCTGACGTTAAATAGTTGTGTTAGTGTGAATGTTGACTGTTGACGTGCGCCTCTTTGAGGCAGACGTTTAACATCAGCCAAACAATGAACCACAATGTATAAGAAATTATTTATTATTTTTCAGTTGGACTATTTGCCGCGACCTCGCTATGGTTTGGCCAACTGCATCTTAAATATAAAATCGAAACATAGTTTTCTTACTTTAACTCAATCGTTTTCATTGCCATTACCGAGTCACATTTATTAAATACAAAATGAAAATAAGGTCATATTGTTACCCGCTATTATTAACCGTTCCATCGTGACAGAGTTCAAGTCTTGGGTGGGGTATGCATTGAGCTTTCTCAACATTTCGCTGTGAAGCGTCTGACTGATTAGGATAAATATCTGGCACAACTTATACTATCTTTTGTGTAACATATAGGCCATCAAATCACTAGTTTACATATATCTCTACAAACATGGCTCAATTAAACACCAATAATCATCTTTAAATTGCGGGCTATTTTAATGAAAACATTCTTGATAGTTTAAAATTCCACCTTCGGGATGTTATCTTGCTTTGGCCTAAGTCAACTTGTAAGTGAATCAACAGGACCTACTGCTGGTACCTTGCTGGAACCGATCAGCTGTTCAAACAATACACATTATATTCCAGTAATGACATTGATTGATGTTGCAGTCTACAACCAATCTACAACTCCGTGAAGGATTCAATTCCTTGCAAAACTGTGGTTATAAACCCGGCTGACAAGTCCTGTATTACTGCTGAAATTAAATGGCAAATGAAAATTCGGGATCTTTCATTTAAACGATCAAGGCGAAGTCAAACAAAATGCAACATATAAAGAACAACGCAGTAGAGTAAACCCCGAAAATGAATTTATTGGAAATAAAAACAACAACAAAATAACGCATTTCAAACTGTAAAGCGGACGATAAGCACTGGTGGGAAATGGCTAAATCGTTGATGAAAAACGTTACCCTGAAATTCAGTACATTTCCACTTTTTGAAATTCCTGGTACCTACGAGTTTAATAATAAAAATAAAGCTTCTCTGCTTGAGAACTGTTTTTCGGACATTTGCTTAGTTGACGACGCTTGTGAGACGGTGTCGATATTGACGGACCGAATCCTATCTGACATCTTTACAACTGCTTACGAAATACTTACATTCTAAATGAAATTAACGGACAGTTGGGCCGGACAGAGTTAGTCTTTGGTTTCTGCTTGAAGGTAGAAATGTTATCGCCGGTTTTCTTTTTAGGCCAATCGAGCTTTCCGCCAAAAAAGGCGTGTTCCCTCCAACTGGAAGGCAGCAAATGTCACTCCTATATACATAGGATGATCAGTGAACAATGTCAAAAGCTATCGACCAATATCATTGTTGAGCTTCGTAAGTTAATATCGTATTTAAGCATGTATTTAACTACTTGCGCAGATATATATCTCCTTACCAACACGAATTCTTAACTGATACTTCCACAATCATGCAGTCGCTTGATGTCTATTTTAATATCGCTAATGTGCTAGATGAGGGAGACGAAATTTATTTTATTTTCTTCGATATTTCAATGATGTTTGATATAGTTTGGCGTAAAGGTCTGCTCTCTAAGTTCCCGAATGTTGACGTAGTAGGTCATTTGTTAAATTTGTTTGACAATTACCTATCGGGCAGGCAACAGAGGGTGGTGGTAAATGGACAGGAATCCAGTCTGCAGTGCCTCTGTGTAGGGGTGCTCCAGGGCTCGGTACTTTGTCCTCTCTTTTTTCTGATGTATATCAATGATGTACTAAATGAAATCACCAGTAACATCCGCTTATTTGTTGATGATACAACATTGATGTAACATCAACCGACTGTCACAAATAGTCCTGATCTAAACGGTTGCTATTTGAGTTCAATTCTTCTAAGACTGAATGATTGATTACATGGAGTCAGATGTAGAAGTTCAACCATAAAACATAAACATAAACCTAAATATGAAAAAAGTCCATTTTTAAATGGCTGAAAGTCTCAAATACCGAAAATACTACGGTGTCGAGTACGCAACCGATGCAGCTATCTGGACGATGGTCGTCTAAACAACCCTTTGAACACAAATTGTAAGTGTCTTTGTGCAATGAAATGGCTGATCGCGATTTTTTACACGTTACGCTGAACAACGCCGAAGTCTACTGGATGGAGTTCCTGTGACTGGATTAACAGGAGCTGTAACTTCCACTGTATTGATGTTATGAGAAAATAGCGTTGCAATTGAACTAAATAAAACTAAATGCATGTCCGTGCTGTGAGTATATAAAAGAACTTAATGGATTCAACAAGCAGACATCAACACACTTATAATCAATCTGTATTTTTGTCTAAGCATTATTATTTTCATTTGTCGACATATTTTATTACTTGTGTAAATTCAAGGACGTAAACTAATTAATATGTAAACCAGGTTACCTACCAACTAATTGATTGCACTTACCATACATTACTTTTTGTTAGTTTCTTTAAATTTCTAGTTGGCACCAAAATCTACAGATTGTGAAATATTATTTAGTGGGAAACGAACTGTGCCAAGCTCACCGCTTTTATAGGAAATAAAAGCTTTGGAATATAGTTTCAAGATATGCCAATAACATTTATTTTTAAGCAGTTCAATTTATCGTTAAAACCCACTACTACAATTTTGTGGCAATCTTTTCTGAGAGATTTTAATCTAATTAGAATCGGTAGGTATCAACCGGTCCCAATATATTTAATACTTTTGTCCATTGTTTTGTGTGTTCGAGGTTTTATAATTCATAGTTTATTACCCAAGAGACATTTGATATATTGTTTTCAATGAAGACAAGATAATCGTAAGACTGAATCCAGAACGCCTTCTGGAGAGTTGAGTCCGCGTACAAGGAACTAGGCCTCGAGACGCCGTCATCTATCCGCCCCCTCTAATGACGACAGACAATGAACAACGAGCTAATTGGAACTGGAGGAGGGAAAGGAAATACAAAGAACGACACAGCAAGCGTCGAATTGATTTCTGGGGTTAACTTACAAAGAAACACAACCATTGTCTTCCACAAGACGCAAAGGTAAAAATAGAGAATAGTTGTGCTGGACTACTTATCAGTGGCATGTTATTAGGCGCGGATTGATAAAGAGAAATCGGAATTCAATAACCAGACGACGGCCTAAATATGTCGTCTGCTGAATCAACTTCCGTTTAGTGGACTCGAAGACGTCAAGAGCTACTTAATGACACTATGCGGTTAACAAACTTTCAAGGATTTATACATAATATAGACAAACATCCAAGTAGTTGTGTACAACACAAATATGGACTTTAACAAGCGATTGTCAAGTACCTTGTTCTTGTTGGTAGCTGTGATACCCAGCTTGTTAGTTATATTTCACTTGGCCACTCATTATTTATAAAACGTGTTAAAAACTAATTATTAGAGTTGCTGCCCGTTGTCTCAAGCAACACCATCTAATGTGGACAAGAAATTTAACACTAGGTAGTTCATTAAAAACTTAGAAAATAACTGAATTTGTCTTCATTTGTACCATATCCGTATCTTGTCCCGGTTTATCCCTAAAGTTATTTTTTACTCCATGGACTATAGCACATTCTGCCGAATATACTACATATTTAAGCGCGGCTTAAGTTATGACCGATCCGTCTTTACAACGACGAATGATTCAATCAAACTGTTAACTACTGGATGGTTCATCGATAACTAGCAGCAAAAGTCTACATTCAAGGAAGTGTGATGTAATTCCCTAAAAAATACAATATTCATAAACAGCCGTATAAAGTTGCAGATTCCAAGGTTTGCTTAAGTTCTCAGTTTTGTTATGGAACTATTTTCGTTTTACTGCTTCCTGCTTTTTTGGACGCTGTTTGTTACAGAAAGCACACATGAGTTACTATTATTTTTGGGGTATATTGTTGAAAGGATGTTTTGCTGTAACAAGAGTATATTCCTATTGGAAGTGCACATTGCTATTGAAAGAATATCCACAGGGGGGAAAGGGGGTATCCTTAATGAAGGCTTTATTAAGATTGAATTAAAGGACCTGTTGTTATTGAAAGCGCACATTACTCTCGAAAGTCTATGCCATTAAAACGGGTACCTTGTAAATAAATATGTACATTGTAAATACAAGCGTATATTGTTTATAAAAGTATATATTGTTAATAAAAGTGTGCATTGGTAATAAAAGTGTATATTGGTTATAAAAGTGTATATTGGTTAAAAAAGTGTATATGGTTATAAAAGTGTATATTGGTAGTATGTCCATTGTTATTAGTCAGCGATATATGTAAATGACTTGTTTATAAAGGAGTACACTTCATTGATAGTGAATTTTGTTATATTGGATAAGGACGGTACATTGGCATTGAAAAGGAACATCGCTACTGAGAATATAGTGTTTTTGAGAGGGAACATCGCTACTGAGAATATAGTGTTTATTGAATGGGAACATCGCTACTGAGAATATAGTATTTTTCGAGAGGGAACATCGCTACTGAGAATATAGTGTTTATTGAATGGGAACATCGCTACTGAGAATATAGTGTTTTTTGAGAGGGAATATTGTTATTAAATGGGAACATCGCTACTGAGAATATAGTGTTTATTGAGAGGAAATATTGTTATAGAATGTGAACATCGCTACTGAGAATATAGTGTTTATTGAGAGGGAATATTGTTATTGAATGGGAATATCGCTACTGAGAATATAGTGTTTATTGAGAGGAAATATTGTTATTGAATGGGAATATCGCTAATGAGAATATAGTGTTTTTTGAGAGGGAATATTGTTATTGAATGGGAATATCGATACTGAGAATATAGTGTTTTTTGAGAGGGAATATTGTTATTGAATTGACACATTGTTTTTGAGAGGGGAACTTTAAATTTATAGGTAGCTTCTAATCGACTAGGTATGTTCTAATTGTTTGGGGAACTATTAATTAATAGGTAGCCTTATTAAGTAAACCGCACTGGAACAGGGATGTCGATAAACTAAAAAGCAACAACTCATCATTTTGTGTATCAACTCTCAGGGACAAGTTTCCAATGGACTATGAGCTCGAGTACTAATATTCATGGGAGAGTTACATCTCAAGAAGACAACAACTAT
This sequence comes from Mopalia kennerleyi, assembly GCA_034783855.1. Classification (NCBI taxonomy): domain Eukaryota; kingdom Metazoa; phylum Mollusca; class Polyplacophora; order Chitonida; family Mopaliidae; genus Mopalia; species Mopalia kennerleyi. The sequence continues at coordinate 24,620 of JAVFBX010181979.1, forward strand.
ACTTTCATGTAATGATCGACAAGATAGAGTTTAAAACATCAACTGAAGGACTTGTTTAATAAATAAGTTAAGTATAATCAGTGATCAAACTGTTATCTAAATGCATGTATACACTTTAACCGTTGCACATTATATATGTGTTTTACATGGCTTATACGATATAGTTTCATGCTGATAAAAAGTCTAAGACAAACAAGAGAAAACTGAATGACGTTTCTTTGTTCTCATGATGTTATTGTGCGTTGATGTTAAATTGAACAACTGACGTAAGCAGTGTAAAGGAAGGAGCAATTTGACAAAGAGGTAACCAAAATTTACATTTGACGAAATGTATTGTTCTCTGTAAGTTTCACAAAAATATAGTTTACTTTTTTTTTCTACAGAAAGAGACGATTCGGAATACATATACATGCATGTGTTGACAAATGCATTGTAGATAGGAAGCAAAACGGCGAAATGTAAACGATTCTGTTAAGATTATGATTTACAAGTTAACATGGTGTTTGAACGTTATACTAATCTTTCACTTCCTGCTAAACGAATTCATCTTATTTTCAACAAAGTTTTAAGGATTCTGGCCTTTTTTGTTTTGCCTTTCTGAAATCTTCTTTTCATTATCTTGATAATGCAAAAAGTTTGACAAACAAAAATGAAATGAACACATCGAGACGGTTACACTAAAAGCTTACAAAAGGTCATCAGTGGATCAAAGTACAAACTTGGCTCTTAAGGACTCTACCGCTAGTCCGGGGTCAAAAGTTGATTTCAGAAAGGACAAAAAAGGCCTTTCTGACATCATCTTTTCATAATCTTGATAATGCAAAAAGTTTGACAAACAAATTATTATTTTAGAATGTT
>JAVFBX010181980.1:0-14395 GCA_034783855.1 Mopalia kennerleyi
AATCTGTTCAAACTAAGAAAGTGTTATCCCAAAATAACGAAAATACTGTAAATATAACTGTATTTAGTAATAATATTAACAAGTACGCTACGGGGTCATTTGTGGGCTTGGTTGACAAAGTGAAGAAATCTTGATCCATATTGTCTTTCACAGGTAAAGTACTACTTGATGACAAGGGTGTGAAGATTGTTCACTATGCTCACACACCTAGGCTTCTTGTGTCCTGGGAACTCAGCCAATACCGGGACAAAAAACCCGACGCCGTTAAGCAATACGCTCTCCGCTGGGGACCAATGAGTAATAATGACAAGAACTCAGAACTGAAAGTTGAGAACTCTACATTGATTCCAGGGGTAAGAAAAATTCTTCCGTATTTGTTCTGATATTTATATCGTTTTAAGTAGTACCAATATATAAAGAACAAACAAAATTGTCAAAAATGTCATAAACATCAGGTATAGGACAAGTTCTCCGGAGTTTTAATCCCGCCTCAAATCATATAAATGGAGTGTATATTATATCAATCTTACCTTTGGTGAATGAATTAAAGTTAAACAAAGTAAATAAGTAAAAAAGTATCCCTGTTTCAGTGTTTTACATTGACTAAAGAAGGATCGCCAGCTTTTACCAGCTTGATAATTCGGTCATTTTACCTTGACCCGATTAATTAAAGTCGGTGAAGTTTTGGCCCCGTATAAATGTTACTCAATACTGGTTTTATACCCGATGGAGCATGTGCATGAAAAAAAATCATGTTTTTATCAAATATATACTGAAGGAAAATTAAATATGTTATGGCTAAGATATGACCTAGTGTCCCTTGAGAATGACCGATTTGATATTAATATTATATCACGAACCATTAAAGAACATCTGGGCCAATTATTAAAATCTCTTTATCAACTATAACGCATATATCACAGCCCAACTGTTTAAAATACATAGTACAGGACACCAATAAGTATTTCAGTATATGAAGAGAACGTTTGTTTCCATCTATTTCAGGGATAGCCGTGATTTTGGTGGAATCTATGTGTCACTATAGGCCAGTATTGCTGGATAAGACAATGTAACCATATCCTTTTCTTCGAATGATAAAGCCTTTGATATATTATTTTGTGTTTCAAAGAGATTTATCCTGTACAAAATGCTAAGAATAAAATGGTCATACCGGTGATCCGTAGACTTTCTATTTCTGTTCTGGTTTTATACAAGGTGTTCCGGTATACTCTCAGTTCAGCCAGCGGCTTGGTGACACATAGATTCCACAGATTTCAATCTCAATTTATTTTATTTTTCATTCATGTTTTTTTTCTCTTCTGTTAGAGAATCGTATCTTTTGGTTCTAGTTAAAATACCGTCATCCAAAAAGGTCACAAGGCTGCTGGCTGATTGAGCTGATTCTACCTCGTTGTATAAAGCGATATTAATGGTGTTAACGATGACGCCTATGACAAGCCGTTTTATCATTTCTTCCTCTATTCTACATATATCGACTAAGTTTTGCTTTTATTTCACTTATGTAAAATTCTTTTTCTCATATGTGAAAATTTATTTCACATATATGTGAAAATCTATTTTACATATGTACAATTCTTTTTCACATCGAATCCGAATCCCGGCGGAGGCAAGTAAAATTTTCTCTATTCATTTATTTACTCAATTTTTTTTTCACATGCGTAAACTAATGTCATTTATTTTACATATGTGACAAATGTGAAAAAAAATCACACATGTAGAGTAAAAATAGAAGTGATAAAACGGCTGGCCATAGATTGGTTTGCCACACGATTTAGTCAGAGCTATGCATTAATACATCGAGTTTAAAGTCTGATTTTTACCGCCTCAATGACTTGACAAACCATCCAGCAATTTAAGTCACTAAATACAATCGCGGGCGGTTGTTTAAAAAAAAAAAAAAAATTTGATTGGGGTTTAAAGCCTCGCTTTAAGGTTAATTCACGCATATGACGGCGTGCTAGGCTGATGGGCAAAGGAAACCGCCTTCAACACCACTGGCAACTAGCAAAGATGAGGACAAAAACAGGACAATCACAGGACATCAAAGTAAGACATTACAAACAGATCAGCGCCATGCTGCCCCAGACATCCGAGAGCACCAGAGCAACGAGAAGATCCTTTCAAAACCTCCTGCTATACTGGGCGGTTGGGATGGAATTACTGTTTGTCCATGCAGATGCTCTGAGAGAAAAGCGGTGTTGTGACTACACTCTTAGAAATAATTGTTTTTTTGGCGGTTCTTTTGAAAAGAGGATGGTTCTAAATGGAACCAGGATCGTTTTAAATGGAACCAGGATGGTTCTAAATGAAACCATAAGAACAAAAACGGTTCTTTGATATAATAAGATAGGGTTTGTTTGGTTGTTTGTTTGATTAGGGTTTAACGTCCTACTCAAGGGTATTTCACTTATATGACGACGGATTGTCCACTTCACACTGCTCCTTGCCCTAGTATGGTGGAAAACCGGAAGGAAACCTCGTAAAAACCAACACCGCGATTGCTGGAGCCACATCTTTTGACGGACGACAGACGGACTCGATCCTGTGAACGGTAAATCGAAGTAGGCGTTAGAAAACGCTCTCGCTAACCACTACGCCACGGCCGTGGGCCCTAATAAGATAGGGAGAAATACATGGATCAGTTTCTGTGAGAGTTCCTTTCAGAACCCAAAATGGTCCCAAAACAGCCATAACTGCACATTTTTCAATCTTTTAATCGATTAAATCTACACTCTTAGAAATAATGGTTCTTTGAGGGTTCTTTAGAAAAGAGGATGGTTGTTTGATATAAAAAGAAAGGGACAACTACTTAGCATAGTTTCTGTGGGGGCTCTATATATAACCAAAAAGGGTTCCTCCAGAGCCATGACTAAAGAACCGTAAAGGGTTCCATTAGGGCCATATTTGTCTAAGAGTGTAGTGACTTTAAGGGTGGCCCTTCGTTAATTGGGCTGACACGTCATCGTAAGAGTGTAAAAACAAATATCTTTTTAAATACAGTGTTTAACCTCCAATAATCATTGGCTACATACAAATCTTTTTTTAAAATTATATTTGCCTTGTTCGCCTTATAGAACTGTCTTTGAAATGACTCGGTCTTGCGAAACTTTTTTCCCCCACAATTTTTAATTTAGAGAAATTTTTAATACAATTCTGGCGATTCAGCCAGAGAAGTACAGAAAAGAACTATAAAAGTTCCGTATAAGGCGTATAGGCAGGGGTGACATGATGTGCCCCCAGCAATCGCGATGAGAGACAGACTTTGACTTAAAAAGTCTGGACATCGTAAAATTATCTTGTTAAGGGCTTAAGTTTAAATGCTTTAAACTTAAGCCCTTAACAAGATAATTTTACGATGTCCAGCAGAGAAAACGTTCACAATTTTACGGCTTTATAAGTGTGCCTTTTAAGCGTTGGATACGTCGTCATCATAGAAATGAAATGCCCTAATCACTTCCAAACACCAAAAAATCTTACAAGCGATAGATTAATCAGACATTCAAAAAATCAATCGAGCCATCGAGCGATCGGATCTGTCCGTCTGCCAACCAGCCAGCCAACCAACCACCCAACCAGCCAACCAGCCAGCCAGACAGCCAGCCAGCCAACCAACCAACCAACCAACCAACCAACAAACCAAACAACCAACCAACAATATAATGTTATGTGACGAGATTAATTTATCGTATATTTGATAATTTTTTCAAAACTGTCTTTCCTTACAATTATGGTATATATACCTAATTACTTGTCACGATTTGAATACTATCTGTTATGATCTTTTTGAGGTTTTAATGGATAACAAAAAATCACGAAATAAAGTATGATTGTACGCGCTCATTAATTATTAGTTTTAATTAAACAGAATAACTCACACATCAATATAACTGTTTTCAAATTTTTTTTTCTCTTTTGACTTTATTATTTGTTAAGATTATGAATATTATTTATTATGATGTTTTTAACGTTTTATTGGAGAACACAAATTCTAGAAATAAAGTATGATACTTTGTTTTTTTAAATTATACAGAACAACTCAGACATCAATATAACAGTGAGCAATCCGTTGCCAGGCACATCATATGGACTTCAGGTTTGTTCTTCGTTTCTTCGCCATTGTATTTTAAAATGAATTACGACCACAGATTAACTTAGCGTAAAAAAAAAAAAATGCAACTCCGAATATTGTGTCATTTTTAGTATTCTATATACCGGCTTCTTTGTGTCACAATCGTCAGGCTACACAGAGAAGCCGAATTATAGAATACCAAAAATGACTTCAATATTCGGAGTTGCATTTATTTTATTGTGTTTTAACATGAACAAGGTTTAACATCTTTTATAATTTTCTTTCAAATGTCAATTGTTTATGATTTGTTTAACTAATTGTCTAATATCAGCTTCGTGTTGATATCTCGTTATTATTGTTTAAAATGTTAAAAATGTTGGCGGATGGCGGGGAGGGAGTTTCGTATTGCCCTGGTAGCCAAAGGGCATACTGAAGCCGATCTGTTCGTGATGTCTTTTTATCGCGTCCTGTGATTGTCCTGTTTCGTCTTTGTTTGTTACCAGGGGCGTCAATGGTGCTTTTGCTCATCTATTGGGCTAGCATGCCGATATGTAAGTGAAATAACCTTCAGAATGGCGTTAAATCTCAATCAAACATACAAACTTTTTAAAATTCTACCAACGGCGGCCATTATGGTTCAGCTATCGTCGTGTCTTATTTCTTATCAATCCAGTTTTAATTTCTAATGTTATTTTAGCTGAGGTATTTACACTCCCCAGTAGATGATGAAGACGATATAAGATGGAACACCTCAGAAGTTTTCAAATTCGTTCTACCAGAAGGTGTGTATTCAGTTTAAAAGCAGTTCATGTTACAAGCTTAAATATGCTCCAATTTCTCGCGTATTTAAACTTATTGATCAAGTTACTTTGAGTATACATTCTATGATAGGGTCCATTTGTACCCGACTGGACCTGACCAGGCTGGATCCATAGGGTACTTGTTGGACCTTGCGAGTCCATTGAGTACAGGCGGAACCTTCTATATCGTCGGATCAATTGATAACCGACTGGACCTGCCACAGTTGAACTCATAGAGTAGATGCTGAACCTTCTTTGGTTGAGTCCATTTCGTACAGGCGGGAGCAACGGGGCCTTCCATTGGGTACACGAAAGGCTTGATTAAAAGCTGCTTTGTGGTTCAGAATAGTAGTTTTGTTACATTTTTATCCATTTTTTTGCGACATTAACTCATGTGTTTCATGTCGTGGATGTTTGGGCTACCCTGTTATAACATTAAATCGTACATTGTCCTAATGGCTTTCGACATTTTTGAAAACATTTTTTTCCACAACAAATCTACCATTATAGTATTTTGAAATAATTTATTTTGGGGCATTATATGATTTATGGTTATGATTCCCAATTGGTTTTCAAATTATTCAGCTGCGCCTCTTCCTGAGACTACAACGATCGACACAACAGCTGCTGTGACGAGCGTACCTTCCGCTACAGACGAGGAATCCACATCGTCAACCATGGTGCCCACAAGCCAGATGACCACATCTGCGAAAAAACTCCCACATACGTTAACAAGTATGTAGCAGTATATTCCTTTGCTTCGTCGTTTGTTTTTCACGTGTGGGAAAAATTCAACCAGTACACAAAATAGGATTCCCAAACATTCAGGCCAACAACTTGACATTTAATACAGCCATACATAGACAAATCATTTGCTTATTAGTCGGTTTCTCGTGGTCTCCGGGGGAAACGTTGACCGATTTTACAATATTTTATCCCGTTGAAACTTGGACTAAGGTATTGACGGGTCATACAAGTTGAGATTTACCCCTCAAAAGTCCCCGGATGTAGCCTACTAACCACATTATTCCGGACTTCGAACGATAGTCGTTCTTATGACATGTATTTAATTTCCGCGTTGTCCGCGTGTGTAAAGAATTCACAGTTGCCATCTGTTGTGGCTTAAGAACGAAATGTACTACAAAACTAAATTTACTTTTTTTAAGCCATATACAATTCTCTATGTTTATTTAAGTGCGGGGATAATGTGCATACGCCGGTAAATAGGCTTTTGACGAACAATATGTAAGATTTTGGTCCATATCCATACATCCATAACGGCCCAGCGGAGTGATGATATCGCAATAACGGTAATCAGGCGAGGTCTAGCTGATTGGAGATCAACACTCTGCGTAATCATACAGCTGACGTCATTACCAAAGGACTACTTTCTTAGTACCTACCGTAGATAGAAAAAAACCTTCTGGTGCTTTCTTAGGGTCGGATTCAATGAGATACAACTGTTGATAGAGATCTGGCCCCACTTACACAAAGCCTCTTTAAAATAAGGGGACCTTAATTTTCCCTTAAACCTGAACTAAGGAGACGAATCTCTTTCACAGCCCCATTAGCATAAGGTCTAAGGGGGCTTAATTTTCCTCTTAAGTATCACCCTAAGAGTTACGGTCACCTTAGCCTAAGAAGGTTTTGTGAAAATAGACCGCTTGACTGATATCATTGTAGTTGTGTGAATTAACTGTCGCCGAAAGAATTATCTCCCTTTAACGAGTCAATGAGAGTGATCTCCCTTACATTAGTTCGTATATTATTGGAAAATAACCTTAAATGGGACTGATATTATTTATCGTACGTTCAAAAATTAAATTTATCCTGGCTGAAAAGTATTTTCCACACGGATGCAAAATAATTGCTACACATATTGATGTTTTTTATCATCCATGTTAAGATAATTTTTATCCGTAAATAGTTGCGCTAGCTTAGCTAGTAAAGGACAAACGGCTTGACAGCTCCAAAGAAGGCTGTGCATTTAAGAAGAGGAACGTAATTACCAAACGGTTTAAAAATAATTTTCTCAAAGATAAGAAATTATACAAACACGGGTGATTATTAATTTCAATGAACGTGAAAATTATTTTCTATCAAGGTTAAAAAAAAATTCCATCTGAATTGAAATTAATTATTTTCCACACAGAAGATAAATCCAAGTGAAACATATATTTAAATCGAATAAATATAACATGTATTTCAATCCGTATGGAATTTATTCTCACCAGTGCGAAAATAGAAGAAAACAAAGGTAAATAAATCATTTTAAAAAACCAATATCCTTGTCCATTATGTGTCACTGTAAGCTGTATATTTCTGTAGTTAAACTTATTTATTTCGTAATCATTTTTTCCTTTAAGACGAGGTTAGCCTTCGTAACAAGCTGATATACACAATAGTACCCTCTTGTGCTGTCTTGCTTCTCATCGTCAGCGCTGTTACAGTAGTGATGCACAAGAAACGGAAGAGATTACGCCTTGAGTCGACCCTATCTCGAGCACGACCCAATGGCTGGGATAGATATAACAGCATACACGTGGCCCATTCACCAAACAGGTAGTCCTCCAAATCATGTCAATTTCCGCATATTAATATAGCATGTTTTAGTGGTTTATTTTACTAATGTTAATGCCGAAGTGTCTTATTTCGAAATAAAATTTGGTTAAAAAGTTGTTAAACGGTTTCTTTCAGATCACAAACTCGTATCGGTGTAATCTGATCACACAAAGAGTTCAAATAAGCTATTAAAAAAAATAAAATTTGAAAAATTGGCAAAATCAACGAATCACAGTTCTTTAATTCTTTCAATTCTTTAAAATAGAAGAAAACATAAGATAAATAAATCAAATAAAATCATTTTAAAAATAAGTTATCTATAAAATAAAATGTGGCATATTGATAAAATCAACGAATCACAGTTCTTTAATTTAATATAAGAATTTTGGATTTAAGATTGACTGTATATTGTATTTTTCAGTCAAGGTGAATCGGAAAGAACCATTCTAGTACCGGATAAGTGGGAGATTCCAAGGTCAGCCATCGTCCCCGGACCGCTCTTAGGTACTGGGGCCTTCGGTCAGGTTGTGAAGGGTTGCGTTAGTAAGGCTGCCCTCTTACATGTCCTGGACAACTCCCAAACTGACCCTTCCTGTTTAAACATGAAACCCACTGACCACTCTCCTCATATGATTACCGTGGCTATCAAGATGCTGCAAGGTAAATGTTTCTGTCAGATATGGTCACGTGGATACATTATATAAAAGTAACGTGTGCAAGATGCGACCAATCAACGCCGTTTATTTGATTTGATTTGATTCATTGTTGAATTTATTAACCAGGGACCGGTTGCTATTAAGTTTAATCCTCTATTAGATGACGTCACGCTATGTTGAAGGTCTATCTCTAGCCCGGCATTAGTGATTTAATCTGGTGTTAGCGGCTAGTCGTCTTTCGAGCAACCTGGGATATAGTATATCCCAGGAGCAACTGACCCAGAATCAGTAAAACATTTTCGGGAAAGTAGACGTTAAACTATTTCAGGGGTAAATGGATCATAATCTGTTGAAGTATTCCAGAGAAAAGCAAAAATGCTTCTAAGCTTCACAATGGATACAATCCAGATTATTTATAACGTTTCAGTTAAAAATTAAAATTCGTAAAAGCATTTGTGTTTAATTAACTTAAACTTCCTTTAATCGATTCCTTATCGATTCTGTATAATTAATAAAGTGCTATATATATCATGGGTTTTGTACAATAATTTTTTATCTACTATATAATTGCCATGGAGTGGAAGTGGACAGGTATGCAGTTGGCACATGCGTCTACCTGACAATATCCTCATTTTGTTAGATTTTTTAAATTTTCTTTGTCATATTCAACGAAGGTCTATTAAACATATCGTAATGTTGATATTCGAAGCAAAAATGTATATGTCGTTAGTGTAATCGAGGCATAGTTTAGTTTTGCAAACTGATAGGCCTTCGTGTCCATTACAAATTTGAAACTCTGCTTTTTCAAGATTGCATAGCCTTTGTTATCTATGCATGGCCACTTTTAAACCATATTCGATAATTTTTCACATTTGGTATTTTGAGATTGACTGTGAAAAAGTTCGACAAAACGGTCTCCGGAATCGAACGGTATGTTTTCGCAGTTTGAAACAACGGTTCTCGGAAAAGCCGGAATTTCTGCATAACCCAAGCGAACTAGCTAAAATCAGAAAGGAAATTCATAGTGACCATCTTAACGTATTTATTTAATTCCCCGTTTAATAATTTTTGTTTCAAATATTTAAACTGCTGTAGAACTGTCTGGTAGGCTGGGATCGTTAGTTTTCGAACTTACCCACGGACACACTCGTGACTCTCCCAACAACAAATGTCAGCAACTGTTAAATATATAAGGAGAGTGACTATCTTTCACTATACGGGACTTTGTGTTGTAGAAGATATAGAGGAGACTTACCGACAGGACTTCATGAAGGAGATCAAGCTGATGAAGTGTATAGGTCCCCACAGGCATATAGTCAGTATGCTAGGATGCTGTAGTCTGGGGAATCCTGTGTGTCTGGTGGTAGAACATGTCCCTAATGGGGACCTTTTGTCCTACCTTAGAGACGTCAGGTTAACCTGCAAACAGGGACCCCCGCAGGTGAGCTCTCTATCTGTTTTGTATACCGACTGCGTGGTGATGTTCTGTTTGGTAAAAGTAAAGGCCCTATAACCGAAAGTAAATAATTAAATAAAACACTAATAATGCTTCAAGGGGATCACAAATTAATAAACTGAGCCTGGATAGATAGCTTCAAGTTAGCAGATATGAAAAATTGTGCTCGGTAGGTGTTAATAGCTTGCATAATCCCGTTAGCGCTAATTTGGTAAATGAACTGGTAACTGATGTCGGGTGGATCTATCATACCATATCGCTTCTCTGTCTATAACATTGACTTATATTCTGTAAATATCCAAAAGAATTGCTACCGAAACAGTAGGTGTCTTAATTAATTGACAAAAAATCATCATGAAATGGTGCTGGTGAATATTTATAAAACAAAAAAACCCAATGTTATAGATTAGAAGCAATATGCCATGTAGGATCCACCATACATGCGTTACTCGGTCAGTTACCAAATCAGCTGTAACTCAGTTATGAGCGGTATCCATACACCAGGATATCATTTTGCGTTACTGCTGATTGCGGGATATAGGCCTATGTCTATTAAGGCTCACTTGGTATTTTGCTATCTTGCCCTTTATTATATTGTTATGAAATAAATTGATGCCAATAATATCTGACAGGAAAATTTGTTGTCTCATTTATTGAATCCTTTTGGCTGAATTAAAACGATCGATCGTGCAAAATCTTGTAGAATTTATCAGTTTCATTTCCTTTCTATTTTTAATAGATTGTAACCCATATATATCTGCAAAATGTGGAGAACGAAAAAAAAAGCATGTCTCTGTTGGGGATTGAGCTTAGTACCGTTTCCTTAACAGGGCCTTTATATACAGAAATACGTTTATCCCTCAATTATCCCGTCTTCCTGTCTTCTATTTTAGCCACAGATTGACCAAGAAAATAATTATACCAACATGGCGCCCATCAATGTAACTCCTACCGACCTCCTGTCCTTCGCCAGACAGATTGCAATTGGAATGGTAGGTATGCGAAATTCTGACTCTAAAGTAATAGCAAAATTTATTTACAGAAAAATATAGTTCAGAATTAAGTTAGATTAAATGTCTAAAGCCAGATTATTTATCGAAACGAATTTCGTTGATAATGACACAGAATGTATATGATCGTCACGGTAAATGTTTATATCCTGGTTACTTTCCGCAGTATATAAATCATGACTGTTAATGCTTATGAAGAGACTTCACAAAATATCAGATTTTTTTTCTGTACCTCATTACACTGAAATAGACAATGCATTATTAAGCGAGATATAAAATTAAGTATTGACTGTGAATGTTTACGCGGGAGTGTTTATCAAAATCGTCTCACTGTGAATGTTTACACGAGAGTATTTATCAAAATAGACGATTAAGTATTGGCGTTAAATGTTTATAGGGCCGTATTTGTCCAAAGCTAGAATTAAGTGTTGACTGTAAATGAACACGAGTATGTTTGAAAATATAGAATTAAGTTTTGCTTGTAAATGTTTTAACACGAGTATGTTTGAAAATATAGAATAAAGTATTGACTGTAAACGTTTTTAAACGAGTATGTTTGAAAATATAGAATTAAGTATTGACTGTAAACGTTTTAAAAAGAGTATGTTTGAAAATATAGAATTAAGTATAGACTGTGAATGTTTGAACAAGAGTATGTTTGAAAATATAGAATTAGGTTTAGACTGTGAATGTTTGAATAAGAGTATGTTTGAAAATATAGAATTAAGTTTTGACTGCAAATGCTTGTACACGAGTTTGTTTGAAAATAAAGAACTAAGTTTTGACTGTAAATGTTTGAACACGAGTATGTTTTAAAATATAGAATTAAGTATAGACTGTTGATGTTTGAACATGAGAATGTTTGAAATTATAGAATTAAGTTTTGACTGTAAATGTTTGTACACGAGTTTGTTTGAAAATATAGAACCAAGTTTCGACTTTAAATGTTTGAACACGACTTTGTTTGAAAATATAGAATTAAGTTTTGACCGAAATGTTTGAACACGAGTATGTTTGAAAATATAGAATTAAGTTTTGACTGTAACTGATGGAAAACGAGTATGTTTGAAAATATATAATTAAACTTTTACTGTAAATCTTTGAACACGAGTATGTTTGAAAATAAAGAATTCAGTTTTGACTGTAAGTGACTGAACACGAGTATGTTTGAAAATGTAGAATTTAGTTTGTACTGAAAATGTTTGAAAACGAGTATGTTTGAAATATAGAATTAAGTATTGACGACAAATGTTTCCATGAGAGTATAATCAAAATATAGAATTTAGTATAGACTGTAAATGTTTGAACACGAGTATGTTTGAAAGTATAGAACTATGTATTGACGACAAATGTTTACACGAGAGAATGATCAAAACGTTCAATTTTTACATTGAATGTAAATGTTTACACGTCGGTATATATCAAAATAAAGAATCTAGTACTAGCGTTAAATGTAACTGACCAATGCATATATCCATATATATATAGAATTATCTACCAAGTGAAAGTAAAGGTTTGTGACCACAGTATAGTTATAGAAATATAGAAATGAGGGTTGACAGTTCATGTTTTTGACCAGAGTAATTACCATGATTAAGTATGAGCTGTGACTGTTAGCTTGTGCGACTGACTTTAAGATATGAGTGTATTTGAATTTAACGCATTCAGTTCAAAATTTCATCTGTAATGGGATTATTTCCAGGAATTCCTCTCTCAGAAGGGTTATGTCCACAGGGATTTGGCCGCTAGAAACGTCCTGATTGGCGATCATAAAACGGTAAAAATAGGAGATTTTGGCTTAACACGCTACGTTTATGATGACAAGGTATATATTAACAGACGAGGTGGAAAATTACCGGTCAAGTGGATGTCCATTGAAGCCATATTCGATCTCACCTTCTCTTCGGCCAGTGATGTGTAAGTATACACAGATTTGCTTGTGGGATTGGATTTTACGTTGCACATTTCACCTGGAAAGGAACTCAAAAAATCAAACTTTGTTTGTTTGTTGGATTTTGGGTTTAACGCCGTACTATATGTTATTTCACCCATATGACGGCGTGCCAGCCCAATCGGTGAAGGGAATCACCCTCAAAGCCTCTGACAAGAATCACAACAAGACAGGTCAGGACAGGGACAGTCCTGACCAGGGCGTTATACAAATACGGGACAGGGCGTTATACAAATACGGGAAAGGGCGTTATACAAATACGGGACAGGGCGTTATACAAATACGGAACAAGGCGTTATACAAATACGGGACAAGGTGTTATACAAATACGGGACAGGTCGTTATACAAATACGGGACAGGGCGTTATACAAATACGGGACAGGGCGTTATACAAATACGGGACAGGGCGTTATACAAATACGGGACAGTGCGTTATACAAATACGGGACAGGGCGTTATACAGAGACATCACAAACAGATCGACTTAATGTTGACCCTTAGTTCTGCGAGCACCAGCGCAACAAGAAACACCCTTCCATCCCTCTGCTCAAACTTTAGAAAATAGCAATATCAGTAATACACCATAGATATACAGGCTACGATGGTTCGATTAACATTTTACAGTTTCATGATATAAAGTGGCAGCTCTAACTATTCTAGGTTTATTTTTAAATCTTAAATTTTACTTGATCTGGATGGTTTATTTTAAAATCTTACATTCTACTTCATCCTGACGTACCCTATCGTAGAGTGAGATGAAGTTGGCCAACAGGGGGGAAGTTGGCCACTTTCCTTTTTTCTCAATGAATTGCAGCATTGAGGCTGTATTTTTCATGTCCCTCAGAGAACCCTTTTCTGCTTGGACCTTTTCTGTCTTAATCTTCGAAATAATTGGAAAATAAAAAAACAAAATGTGGCAAACACCACCCCTGCTGGCCAACTTCACCCCACTCTACGGGTACTGTTTAAATTTTGAGGTACTGCGGCTTTTAGCGAAATGTGTAACATTGGTGCAATACACCACGAAGATAAGCCACAAATCAATGAGAAAGCATAATTGACATTGGAACAATAAATGAGTTTTACATCAACTATCATAGACGGGTATAATTTTGCTATTAATTTTTTTTAGATGGTCATTTGGCATAGTATTATTTGAGATTTGTACCCTCGGAGGGACGCCTTACCCCACACTGGATAACGCAGATTTACTAACGGAGTTACGCCGTGGGTGGAGAATGGAGGCGCCGGATGGATGCTCACAAGAAATGTATGTTACCAAAGCTTATTTATTGCTTATTTGTTGGTATTTTCGTTCGTTCTATATTTTCATTTATTTATTTATTTATTTTCACGGCTCATGAATTCTCAGGTCAGGATGAGACCATTGCTGTAATACATGGTTCTATACGAAACACTTTCCTTTCCATTGTACTTGTAAGTTGTTGTTTCGATTGAGGTTTGGGAAAGTCATCGGAAAGTGTCCGACTTACAACGGTCGTTACTACGGTCGTTATTTAACCGTTATCGCTGTTTGTTTTGTGTTGATGTGGGCCTCAATAACAAGGTACAGGCACTCTATCTAGCTCGTAGATGTCCATTGTCGTAAGACCTACCAGTTGCATGACGCTTCGCTCTCTAAAAGGATTCTAAAGAGAGGAAACCATTGTAATCAGAACTTTCTCAAAAGAGAAGTGAAAATATTAGTTAACGTGAATTCTGTTCTCGCGAGATTTACCGCTGAGATCGAGAAGAAGCTCTTGCGAAAATACTAGCCATGTCAATAAACATATCTATGGTGGCTGATAGCGGCCACTCGCCATCTCGCTATCTCGCCCTTATTCAAACTCTACGTGCACGCGAGATTTT
>JAVFBX010182002.1:0-14394 GCA_034783855.1 Mopalia kennerleyi
CCCACCCACCCCACAACAACAAATGTTAAGTTGTAGTTCCGAGTTGCGTACTGATCTCACACCAATGTGTCATTGTTTCGGTTACCTTATCTTAACATTTTGTGAGTACCAGAGTAGGAATATTTCACCATAGTTGTCCCCTAAGATACATATCCAGTCCAAATAGCAACCGAACTAAAAAAACTGTCTAAATGCATCCGGTAAAATCCATGGCCCCGTGCATCACAAGCCAGAAACGGTATATATAAAATTTCTTGTTCATGCCATAGCCAGTACCTAGGTGTAACTTACGAGCCTCTCAGTGCAAAGATCAAAGAACATAAAGCATCCGTACAACAATCTGACTCAAAATCAGCTCTATCTGAACACATTCGGGCCAATCCAACCCATACAATTGTCTGGGACAAAAGACAACGGTTAATATAAACCTGCCCAATTTAAACACAAGAAAGCTCATGGAAGCCATCCAAATTCGCAGAACAAAACCCCAATTAAACAGACATCGGCTTCTACAACCCACCAGCTTATGATGTTATGCTGTTATCATCCTAGCTTCTAAATGCCCCTAAAACCAGGTAAATAGCTCTCGTTATTGAGCTGACCTTTTTCTATACCAATTGTCTGAAAACCTTACGTACGTGAATGTCTTGCCGTCATCTTTGCACAACGTCCAAGCTATCCGAATCGATAAACAATTTAGAATGACCGTCCGACAGAAAAAGCAATCGGTTTCCGTTACTTACGTCATAAATTGATTTTTTTGGGGGTACGTTTTGCGATGCGTATTACTGTGTAAACTTTCTGCGCCTCAAGCAAACCAGTTTTTTTTCTCAAAATAACGCATTTACTGACGCTGTTGATGAATCTGGAAAAAGGCACATAAAATACCTCACAAATTCACAATCAGTTTATATATTTTGTTCACAGATTGACCCCGCTGTACATGATTGTTTTGATGGGATTCTCGTGTCTTTACCAATACCTAGGGACTGGTCCACTCTTCCCAAGGGCGATAACTGATGCGGATAACTGTAAATCTAACTGGTGGACAAATCTGTTATATATCAGTAACCTTGTCAACGATAAACAAATGGTAAAAACGTAAAGAAAAAAGTCCGGATTACTTAAACACATATAACCCATTGCCTCGGGACAAAATTCGTCCCAAATCGATTTCTTTATCAACTTATTTGTAAAAGTCAAAATCATATACCCGCATGCTAGTTTCCAGGCACTATAATTATATAAATATTGAACAATTATTAGTCCGAGAACTCATGGAGAATAAAAAATGATTATGGTATTGAGGAATGGTATTTATGTTATCTAAGACCTTGTCAAGTATTGTTCTATACATAGGCGTTTTGTGGAATCCTGGAATAGTTATACAATATAAAATCAACAAATCATCTGTCCATGTCTTGGGGACTAAGTCCATACCAATACTGTCTGTTTTATATATATCTTTCCCCATTTAAACGACTTTATTCAAATTTCTAAAATATGTATAATTATTTTTACTTATTTTCTTCAGCGAGAATAATTTGTTTCCTTCTATTTGTTACAGTGTATGAGTTGGTCCTTCTATCTCTCGATTGACATGCAGTTTTTTGTCATTTCACCAATATTTATACTGGCGCTGTACTTGTAAGTATTTATTAAAATATATTTGCGAAACAATAAAAAAACGTTCCGAAATATAATGGTAAAACTGTGTTTGACATCTTTCGAGGTAACACTACTTGTTAATTGTGCCGATGATCGTAGTATACGCATGTTGAGAATACAATGAAAGAAATGTGGCAATTATCAATCATAATCTTTGTTGTGTTGTAAAATTTGCAGAATACTGATTCAATAACAAAAATGAACCCATGACAGCCTTTCGTGTAATAGAAGCATCATCTTGTTGATCACAGGACATTAAAAGCTTTTCTCTTTTTCATCTGATAATTATCTTTCGAATTTTTCAATTTTTTCGTGCTCATGTACTGAAAGAGTGCAAGGCTTCTCAAGGCTGGAGTACAGGTGATGTCATTTAATTGTTCTAGCACGTGATAAAGCAGGTCTTTTCGAACGGAAAAAACTGTCAGCAAAAGGTTGTTCACAGAAGAGTTTATTGGGAAACTCTTACCTTCTTTCGTAGTTTATATGCGGTATAAGCCACTAAAACTGGTCGAATCTGAGGCGATTCGATAACTTTGACATTCGGCCGTCTTGACAAATCTACCCAATCAACATACTGAAATGCGTCAAGTGACGGTGGATTCTCCATTTCACAGACTAACAACGCCAAGGGTGCAAAACTGTACCACTAAAATAACGGAAGACTGCATTGACGATACCGGGATCTAGTCACAGCACAGTTGAATACTGTATTTATACTGATTTTTTGGGAGGTCTATATTAATTGTTAGATATTAACTGGAATAAAAACTAGTTTTGTATAATTTTCTGTCATATTTCAAAAATTAATATTAGATTTCAACAGGTATTGCATTCTGTCACGACGGTGCTGATCAATTTTATGGGCGGTTTAAACTGACCCAGATGTGTATGTCTCAGTGCACATTTCTCTTATCTCCCTCGCCAGCGAAGCGAAAATATATATTGATTTATGACTGTAATTACAACAATAATGGGCATTTATGGGATAAATAGATTCTCAGATTCGTGACCCGGGTATGAATGTTATGAAACTCGGGTGGTAATTACCATTTATCCTGAGCATTCTCTTTTCATCAATTTCATGTCTCCGGTCACTCATTAGAGATCCTATATATATAAATATATTTATCGTATATGTGCTTAATTCATCAGTGCTTAACAGCAATGACGTAAAACACACGGGTGGATGTCAAACAGGAAAGTTAATACGTTTTACGATCATCATATATACACAGAAAAGGCACAGTTCAATACAAAATATGCCCTCTCACACACACTTTAGATTTACTTCCGCCGCCCTCGGCAAACATTTCTGTCATAAATACCATCGTAGTTATCTCTTTGTTTTAGCTTCCCCGTGATTGGTGTTATCTTGACGTTATTACTCGTGGCTACAAGTATCACTTCAACTGCAATTATACAGTACAAAGGAGCCGGGGATATTCTATCTAAGTATGTAACAAAATACCGTTCGCTTTGCCCATACTATTATTAATGCTTTAGATCTTTATACTTTGACTGAAACGCACTGGTTATAATTTGATAAACATGAGCAAAATTGACGGCTTCCTCTAAACATAGATTGTAATTGATAAAGTACATTTATTTATGTAAAGATGAAATGTAAGGATTTGTTTAGATGGTAATTAGTGTTTTTTCACGGAAGCACCATTATACTTTTGCGAGTCGTCTTAATGCTTTTATCTTACACGCACTACGTTTTGCTGCTTTCTTTGATTTCCAGAAGAAAATGCGGCTTGGGAAATATGTAAGAAACGCTAACGCAATGTATGGTTTGGCTGTTTTAATTTACTATCCCAAATATTATTAGGTTATAGAAACTGTCGAAAATACTATGATTAAAGAAAATAGTTAGTTCATTTACACAGTCGTGTATCCCTACAACCAGAAGTATACTGATGAGCTTCTGCTACATTGCATGTATTAAAGTAGAGTAAAACTTACAACTCCAATTAAATATACACATGGATACATAGTGATTCAATATTTCGGTTTATTTCAAAACCATGGTCAATAAATATTGAATTACCATGTATCCATGTGTATTACTTATGGAAGTTGTAAGTTTACTCTACTTTGTGAAGTCCATCAGTCATAATGCTCATATAATAAATGGAGGTGCCATTTATTTCAAATGACCCGGCGTGTGCATCCCAATTGAATTCGCCTCACCCATGCTGATATTATCAAAATCACAGCTGGTCTGGGAAGCTTTCGAGGGGCTGTGGTTTCTTAATGGCATCTGGTATTTTATATACACTTTTGTAGGCAGCAAGCACCAGTTGATGGGAAGCCCAGCTATTATCAAGACATCTTCATTAAACCCTGGTGTCGAGTAAGCGCTTATGCCATTGGGCTTCTCTTAGCTAAATTGGTACATCACAGAGGCCAGAAGAAAACCAACTGGGTATGTTGACAAACTTAGAATTGAATTTCACAACAACTTATTCTAAGATTCTTGAAATAACGGTGTCGCCATTTTATATCGATTTGAGGTTCTACACTCTGTGTATCGGATGGGTCCCACAAAGGTCGTGTTGGTGCAATGTGAATCATTAATGTGTCACGTGAAATAAAACAAAGTTCCAACTTTTGAGCCTCTAGCTATGGAAGCCGGATTTGACCACTGGAGCTTTCGTAGTTTGCCCGTTCATAACGAAAGGCAAAACGACAAAACCGCGCAATTACAAAGCGAAGCTTTGAAAGAGCAAAAGCCAAAAGGAGAAAACTGCGTCATTGTTTCCGGGTCTATATTCCAGTCTCTATTAAAAGCTAAAACTACAAAGTCAACAGCGCGGTTTTGTCTTTTGTTGTAAAATAAAAGACAAAATCGCCAAATATATATCATACTTCTGGTAACATTAAAGTCTAAGCACAGAAACTACGAACCCCGAAATTATGATTCGCAAAACCGCTTGACGGAAGAAACCGTAGAACGACGAAACTACTAAACCCGCCAAACTAGGAAAGTGCAAAGCGAAACTGCGAACCGAAAATAGGAAATGACGAAGCTAGAGGACTGGTTGAACCCTACGTATTCGTGTAGCAGTTTTGTGGTTTCGAAAGTAGTCCACTGACAATCACATCTGCTGTATAACATCTGTAAAGTTTCAAAAACATTCGTTTCAACTTAAATGGCTGGCCTATTACTTAGAGTCAAAAGAATGATTTGGTTCTCTATTTTAGAATTTATTACCTAGCGAGTGTCACTTGTTCACAGGTTGTGGCTATCATTGGATGGATTGATGCCTTGGTTATCGGGTTATTTTTAGTTTACGTTGGATACACACAAAGACAGGAAGGAAGGGAACCATGGTCCCTAGAAATCCAAGCAGCGTACGAGTCTTTAAGTCGGCCCGCATTCGCAACAGCTGTGGCATGGGTGGTGTTTGCTTGTCATTCCGGAGTCGGTGGTAGGTAGACTATTTGCTTGGCTTTGGGTTATCAGTGCAGGGCTGCCAAGATAATTTTTGGGCCCCAGGACAAAAGGAAACTTGGACCCCTCCTCATTAAGGTCCCTATAGAATTCACTTGTGGGACCCTTCCGGAAACCTTTTGATTATTGATGTTGAAACAGTTGATGGTTGATGCATAGTGATTTAATTGTAAATGGTTTATGATTGAATAGTTTATAACACAAGTGTTGGATTTTGGACAGTTGATAATGGAATTGTTTTTGCCTGACTATTAAATCATTTATTTTTGTTTATAACTAGATTTGGTTATAGTCTGGTTTGACCAAAGATCAAATTTTACATGCTGTGCCCCACAATAACAAGCTTTCGAATAATGACTAGGTCCATAATCCGCTATAAGGCACGACTTAATCCACCATCTGGTATAGGGCACGACTTAATCCACATATGGTATAGGGCAAGACTTTATCTATTATCTGGTATAGGGCACGACCTAATCCATCATCTGGTATAAGGCACAAGTTAATTCATCATCTGGTATAGGGCACGACTTAATCCATCATCTGGTACAGGTCACGACTTATTCCATCATCTGGTATAGGGCACGACTTAGTCCATCATATAGTATAGGGCACGTCTTAAACCATTATTTCATCATCTGGTATCGGGCACGACCTAATCCATCATCTGGTATAGGGCACGACTTAATCCATCATCTGGCATAGGGCACGACTTAATCCATCATATGGTATAGGGGACGACTTATTCCACAATCTGATGCAAGGCCAGACATAGTACATTATCTGGTATAGGGCACGACTTATTTCATCATCTGGTATCGGACACGACCTTATCCATCATCTGGTATAGGGCACGACTTAATCCATCATATGGTATATGTCACGACTGAATCCATCATCTGGTATAGGTCATGGCTTAATCCATCATCTGCTATAGGGCACGACAAGCCATAATCTGGTATAAGTCACATCTTAATCCATCGTCTGATATGGGGCTCTATTTTCTCCATCATTGGGTATGTGACACTTACTATCCACCATCGGGCCAGGTATAACTTATTGCACATGTAAATATATTATCTAAATCATTTATGTGAAATATCCCTGAGCACGGAGCTCAATTCTAATCAAACAAAGAAAAACAAATTTGCACCAATTCTTTTTCAATGAAATGCTTTGATTGGTTTTGTCTATCCTTCGTTGCTCTGGTTCCATGGTTGCACCCCGTCAAAATGCTCTTTTGTAGGATGGTCTATATTGTTATTAGCATATGTTTGTTCCTTGCAGGCGTGGTGAATCAAATTCTGTCCTTTAAAGGCTTCATACCCCTTGCTCGGATGACCTTTGCTGCGTATCTTATTCACCCTATATTGATGGTGGTGTTTGTATACACGAGGGATTCCCTGGTTTACATCGATGACTATAGCATGGTAAGATTTGAAGGTTTAATCCAAGTAAAGATAAGAGAGAGTGTGTGGGCGAGTATAAACAAGTGATTATTATAGTTCTTATTTTCGTCGGAGACTACAGATAAATATATATTATTTTTGTTCCTGAGCTACTCCACGTAATCATTTACTGATACGAGCTTTAAGTAAATGATTACTTAGAGTAGCTCAGGAGTTTGTGTTTTTATTTAATTCAACCCACGTATGAGTCTTTAACAATATATTATTTTTGTTATCTAGAATTATATTTTGCCGGCCTCCACCGGGATTGAAACTCAGGTCACTTGAGCTGGTATATCTAACCCTGTCATATAGATTTCCTTTCCTAATTTGTGTAATCTGTTTGAATTCAGATCTTTTATTTAATTCTTAATATTGCCTGTTTGGTAGCAACTCTCCGATTCGCTATTTTAGACGAACCAATCAACGCCGTTTGGTTAATGATTTGTGGGTAATACGTTCGACCTGAGTGTCATTACATTTGGAGATGATCAAAGTGCACTTCTTTGTAATGTGATACATTAAACTTAACACGTTCTCTTCGTTTGATTAAAAAAACAAAATATTGGTTTTTCTTAGTATATGTGAATACGTTGGGCCAAAGTGATAACACATTTGGAGATGAATCAAACATACTTCTTCGTAATGTGATACCTTAATTTTAACACATTCTCCTCATTTGATTTAAAACAAAATATTTGTGTATTTTGTGAATTTTTTTTTTACAGACGTATCTGTTTATTGCACACCAATGTTTATCATACGCTGGCGCTGTCATACTTTCTGTGGTATTTGAATTACCCTTTTTAAACTTAGAGAAGTTAGTGATGAAAACAATACGACAATGACACGATTACCTCCCTGGTATTTTCAACAATTGTTCCAGGTATAACAGAAACTGTATAATGTATTATATTGTCTAAATTGTCTAAATTGTGTTATAAGCCATTTTCCGGTAACCCTTTTTATTGACTGGACCTAAATGCACTGTAAAAAAGTTTCAAAAATATTAATTTAGCATAAATGATGCCAGTCTTTATTTCTGAATAATGGAGAAAATCTAATTAATACATTAATCTTTGCTAGTTTTCATCAACATTAGCAACACGTTTGTTTGAGCGGCATTTAAAAGCTGGGATGAAAACATATAAGTAAGATTTTATGGATTTCCAACTTCTTTGTTTATTCATAGGCAACTTTTCAGTGCAGATACTAACATTAGCTTGAAAACAGTGCTAGTATCTGCACTGAAACGTTGCGTATGAATAAATCCAGAATTTGAAAATCCATAGACTTACTTACTAGTACGATGAGCAACAAAGCTGCCATAGGCCTTGGTGCTCTCAGTGCTATAGGGGCAACAGGAAGCCGACCAGTATTGTGGTGTGTTTGATATTGCCAGTGCGTCGTGAATGCCCTGTCTTGTCTGTTGATGTTATTTCATCGATTGTGATTTTGTTAAACCATTGATCTAGAAGGCCATCATTTGTATGGAATAACCTCAAGAACGGCGATTAACACTAATCAAACACACAATCAAACCGGAAATACAAAATAGGAAAATCAACAGAAGTTCAAGAAGGAGTTTAAGCGGTTTTCTTAAATGTTATGTCAAAGGAGTATTTCAGGGCTGGGGCATCTTTGCTAGCCAATAGTTTTATTACGAGCTACTCTGCATTACAACCCCTGGTGGATTTGTTAAGACATATAACCAAACACTATTGTTAAGCGATTGATTGGTTACAAGGGAGCTTCTACGCAACCAATCAGATTTTGTGTTGCGAGAAGACTCTACAAGTAAACATGACAGCGATAGTCAATAATGGAAGTGGGTATGTTGTCGGGGTATTCAGCTAACTTAATGAGAATATAACATATGTACCCAACTCTACGACACCAAGTCTCAATAAATACGTCAATAGAGCTTTATAACATTCAACATAATGTCATCAGGGCTTCGACTCGAAACTGGGTCACTTTATCCGCCAGGGGGCGTAGCTGTATTTCCATTTATATACCCCGATCCGCCATGGGCTGTAATGCAGAGTAGCTCGGAATAAAACCCTTGGATGAAGAAATTGGGGCTGGAGTGAAGTCTATTATCTAATTCATTGCGTCGTCGTGCCCTAGGGCATTTCTCTTACACAATGGCGTCACAGTTCAATAGTTAATATCTTCATTAGGATTGATGAAATCCCAATGTAACGTATGGATAATTTATCACGTTGTTTGTTGTAGGATGGAGTCTATTTGAAATTGAATATTGTTTTGAGGAATGAACTAGGAATTATTTATGATTCAAAGAAAATACATATGCCAGTCATTCAAAGAACTAGTGTGATGATGTTTGAGAATTTGATCCAACTAATATTTAGTCGGACGGTTTTTGATGCGAAAATGCGTTTTTTTTTTCATGTTGTATTGTATAAATATGTGATATTTTTTGTACCTAGGATGGCTTAATGAATAATAAACATTTGAAATATTGAGAAATGTGGACTGGTTTTGAAAGCACAGACGATGTGGTTACGCCGACAAAACACTGCCCTATGTGGATTTGTTTGTTTGATTGGGGTTTAACACTAAACTCAAGAGCATTGCAATAATAGGACGACGGATTTCCCTTTTTGTTTAGACCAGAAAGCTATACGCTGAATGAGTGGTGATTGTTGGGCGACTAAAAATACAGGTAAAGGTGAAAACCTTATGAATTCGATGTGTACCTGGGGGTGTTCTTGCTGCCCTGGTGCTCTCTGAGCAACCTGACCGAATTTGTTTCTGATGGCTTTGCATTGACCTTATGCTTTTCCTGTCCTCTCATTGTTTGTCGCCGCGGCCGTGGCTTAGTAGTTAGCTTGTGCGCTTATGCCACATGTGTTAGGCTAGCCGCACTACCGTACGTCCTTTGAGGTTATGGCACACGGTCGCGTTAGGGCGGTCGTAGGTTATGGACAAATAACAACGTAGCCACAAGTACGGGCACTAGCTGCGGTGTCCGCCTCAATGCTGCCCTAAGGCGCCCGTGGAATTACTGTGGCCGCCGCAAGTTTGTGAGGTGTGCAACAGTGGCACGGCAAAAGCAAGGCCATCGTACGGCCGACGTATGATTGCCGTGAAACCGCTTTACGGCATGGCTTGTCTATTTGCAACAGCGGCCCTAGAAATAAAAAAAAATCAGACAGCCTGTTAAAGATAGGGGTAAGTATACGGATACGCCGTATGTATCCTTCGATTTCGGATGCCTTATCCTAGCCTTAGTGCAATTGTAACAGGCATTACTAATCCTACTTCAATGAACCGTCCACGGGATAGAGTCCGTGTATCGACCATAAAATAAATGAGTGAGCTACTCGGCGTCACGGGGCCCATGGGTTTGGAGGGCCCTACATTATCTTGGCGTCCATGTACAATGCATCTCACTGTAATTGGGAGGAACTCGTTACTCCTTATTGCTGGGGATACTTGCTGTTATCACTGGAGTCCTCGAAAACAGAACAACAGTACTCGGTTCCACTCACTACCTACCCTCACTAAACTGCAGCGATAAGACGAAAGCTTGTGGTTTCTGATTCTACTACGTACATCATCAAGATCGATACCATGGTGGTTGGATTTAAACAACAACAAAACAACAACAACTACAACAACAACACAAAAACAAGCAAACAAACGAATAGACAATCTATTTGATTGTGTCCTGGTGTAACTACGTTTTGAAGAGTATTTCACTTACATGTCGACGGACTATCTGTAAAGTATTCCGTCTTTCTTAACTATAGAACAGAAGTGAGCACAGCTCACATACCCCCGCCGATATATTTTTGCAAAAGGGCAAACCTCCTATCAACCATGAACATGAAGTATAATACTAAATGGAACTTTAGCATTTAATCATTTGTTCTAGCTTGCACTTCCTGAAGGCCAAGACTCAATAGTGTACAATATCATTGTTCACTACACTATAATGAATTGTGCAGTTTGAAAATCTGTTGGTTTTTTTCTCTTTTTTTTTATAAAAATAATTTGCTATGAATAGATCTTATTGCCATATCTTTGTCAAATGAATATATATTTTATAAACAATCTGCGCTGTTCCTCAACCTAAGGTCTCTTTTATATAAACCCCCAGCCAAAATTCACATTTGACCTTTACAATTGCAATATGCAAATTAGGCATGTAATGTAAAATGTAATGTAAAAATAACATAGTTTGGTAACAAAAATATTGAATGCTTCTTGACATAGGCCGAGAAAACTAAAATCATTGCACATTAACATTTTGCCCTTAAGATTCCAATACGCAATTGAAGTATGTGCTGTAGAAATGCGAAAATTGCAAAAGGCAAAACCTAAGTACCTGATTGAAGCAAATATTAAGTTTGGTAAAAAAATATTCAACGGTTCTCTAGAAAGGCTCAAGAAAAGCAAGGTTTTGTACATATTGACATTTGACCTGTAACATGGCAAAATCCAAGTTAGGTAGTAGCTGTAGAGATGCAAAAATAGCAAAAGGTACAAATTTGGTACCTGATTGAAGGAAAAACAAAGTTTGGCAAACAAAGTTTTGCACGGTTCTCTTGATAGCGAATGTAAAAATAGCGAAAGGCACAACCTAAATAACTGATTGAAGCAAATATAAAGTTTGTAAAAAATTTTGAACGGTTGAATAGATAGGTTCCAGAAACCAAACATATTGTACAAATTAACATTTGACCTTTACCATTGAAATATGCAAATTAGGTATGCGCTGTAGAAATGCAAAAATAGAAAAAGGCACAACTTGAGTACCAGATTGAGGCAAATATAAAGTTTGGTTAATAAAATATTGAACGGTTATCGAGATAATGCTCCGGAAACCAAAGTGTGACAGACAAATAACGGACGGACGGATAAATTGATGGATAGATGGACGGACGGACGGACGGACATCTGGAGTGCTATATAACCCCGTGGGGGTATAATTATTATCGAAAGACGTGTCAGAGGAACCTGCGTAAAAACATCGATTGACTCGGTCACACACGCGAGGAGCCCTGCAAGGACTCAACCCTATGAGTGGCATTTCGAAGGAGGTTCAGAAGCCAGTGAAGCTAATGGACTCGTCCGTATTTTAATGAACATGTGTATCAAATGAAAGGAAAAGCATCCAAACTTCCAGTCTATGTATGGGACAATGATGGATTGTTGTTCAAATAGTGTTTTGAAGTGGTTTGCATTTCTCGTAATACAAATCATCACGACTACCGTAAATTGATGGATAGCCGGGAGGAAACCGATCTCGCGATTTACGCTGCCCCAATGATACTTCAATTTTATGCCTACGCTCTACAGTGGCCCTTGGATAATTTATGCATGGGTTAACTAAGCCACGACGCCTCGCTAAAGTGATAATACAGTAAATAACATATGACAACAACCGGTAAACAGATTATGTTAGAGCAAGTGCAATATTGACGATACTTTACGTTCAATGCAATCGTATTCTCGCGAGTTGCGAGAGTTTCTAAAGTGGACGAGACTAAGACAACTCACGTGCCCCATGCCAGGCCATCGCGCATTAATTTCCTCCAGTATTTGCGGTGATATTTGACACAGATCAACAAATAAAAGGAGTTGTACAAAATACGATGGACTGGGTGTATCATACACTCATAAATACAGCGGGTTTTTATTTTATTTATATACATCTTGATTAACCCGCTGATTAAAGCTGAACGTATACGGTCGGCTCTTGTCTGACGCCGCTGTCGAACGCCTGTAGACTATATCCAATCATATGCCTGTATCGGCGTTTTCGAGGCAAAACCTTCATACCAACGCTGATTGGTCCCCGAGAAATTACGTCAGGGCTTGAAACATAGAGAAAATGGCGACAGAAATGGAAGACGTACATGTATAAAGGGAAAAGATGTTGTAGTTTGCGTTCCAACGGGAAGCGGCAAATCAGTATGCTACGAGGCACTCCCTCTTGTTTTCAACGGTGACCGGTCAGAACGTATAATGCCCAAAACGTATAATCCTAAAGTAACGTATAATACATTGGGTCATAACGTATAATCATGGACTTCTGGTATAATAGTTGGGGTCAAAACGTATAATAGTAAATGTCAACTATATCCTCTGGGGCCTAAACGTATAATAGTTACCAACAATAAAGTTTGATATCTAGGCCAACAGTACATTTATTCTATGATTATGAATTGTCCGATTTTATTATTTTTTTCTCACCAAAAGTGGGCTTCTCAATGAGATAAATACTGAGAAAACAAAACATAATGATACGTGAGAAATTAAACTTGATTTTAACTGTGTTTAACACATGTACAAAGGAATTTAGACACATCTATATATTTTTAATAATTGAAGAGATAAAAATTTGGTCGCTCAATCAGAATTCGAACCTGGGGTCTTTGGGCTATAGGCCCAGCACTTAAATCTTGTTTTATTGAATTTATTGGACACTTGACCGTACTGAAAATAAAATGTTAAGTTTTACTCACTCCCATGTCGCCCGTATTTGGCTGTTTTAAAATACATGCATATAATAAATATTTACTAACTAATAACTTATAGTTGTATCCGTATGTACAATTTGGAATAAGTAAGTATTAAAACTTAAAACTATAGGCCTAACAAGCAAACACAAACACTATTTTGGGCCACAGGAATTTATTTTTGCATTTTCATATGAGGCATTTACCCGCACAGTAAATAGTTTAAGGCCTACACAGACTAAGAACAAGCGTAGATAAGTGAGATACGAGGCGGATGTTAGCAGCAACAATCCCTGGAAATAACAGTATAATTTACAAGTTTGAAGCGCAGTTGAAGAAAATGAATCAATTGTCAAGGTTAAGCTGAACATCTGGCATTTAATCGGCATTAATTGTATTTCCGGAGGGGACAACAGGGGGTGAAGCTTTGATGCTTTTGTTGGTATCAAAATCATTCTCAAATACAAAAAAGAACTGCTAATACCACTAGGCCATCATTTTGAAACAAGGGGCGTAATTCACAGGTGAATAGCATTATGTGCCTACTCTTCACGTTTTACCAATTGTTGCGACTTCGATCGCTGTTCTTTCATATATTATTATTTCTAGTTGATCCGCTTTCTCTTGATATGAATGTTGTAAGTTTTGTCAGAATACAAGCGATTCCTATAAACGAGAAGCGCCCTTAAAACCAAAATTTCAACAACATTTCGCTGAACATACTCGTTTGTAACTGTAATCTTACTACCTTGGTTGTTTACTATGTGATTTATCAATATCCATCTTTTTTTAAGTTTAAAAACAAATCAGGAAAATTGACAGAAATGTCATTAACAGAAATGTCATTAGTTTTAGTCATTAGAAATTAGCCATTGGAGTTGTGACAAATGAGATCTGGATGAACTTTCAGGAGATAATGATTATCGTCAAACCATGCTTCCGTGAAGCCTTTAACGTGACGCGTGTTTTTATGGCTTCTGTTCTGAGTTAGAAAAAACTTGCATTAGCGACGACCGTATCTTGAATATTATATGGCGTTTCGTTGCACACGATATGGCCCCGTGATAGACATTGGCCGATGACTTCAAAACATAACCGTGCTGATGGGACTTGGCTCCTCACAGCCCAATTGTCGTGAAGCTTTTAGCAAACCTCACCTTGGTGAGCCACGACGATATAATATCATGGAAAGTTATGATGGCAAATGTGTTTTTGTCACTTATATCAAAGCGTAGTGAATCGGTTTGAATAAATTATCACATCAGCCAGTTGTATAGCCTGTGTGTGTTTTTGAGTAGACTAATCTCCTCCACTATTGCCGTTACCG
>JAVFBX010182013.1:0-14394 GCA_034783855.1 Mopalia kennerleyi
CGCATGACTTCGATAAACCGACAGTCTTTCTAAACCGACATTTTCTGACGGTCCCGAGCGGTGTCGGTCTTGGGAAGTTCTACTGTATATTCATATTACGTCTACCCGAATACATACGTGTTCCACAACTCTAGTTTTCAGATCTTGCCAGCGTTTAGCCCCTCCCTCTGTCTTCGCTGTAAAGATATGTGTGGGAGGACTACCAGAGGACCCAGTTTTCAGCTCACTCTCATACAGACTGCATAACTGTTTCCACTGGATTATCTCAGCAGTTGTAAACAGTTTCAACAAATCTCTACAAATATATAATAATACAGTCCTAATAAAGATTTGAAACAATCCCTTTGTCAGATTGAAACTCTTTCTCAATGACCTACATCAATCTATCATATATCAACAATATAATGGTGTTTCCCATTTGGAAACCTTTTTCTCAAAAATGTTTGTTGTTGTCCCTGAAAGTGTATCTGAAACATGGGATGATTCATTGGGTTTTAACGTCTTAAAACCCCACTGTCTCTATGGATTGTCTTTTAAAACATTGAAGAAATGCATTGTCCTGGTATTTAGTGTTTTCGACATTAACCTCTTGTAATGATATATCAGAAATTAGTTATTGAAAAGTTGATTTAATTCCCATTTTGTGTTTATCATTCGAGAAGCTCCTCACCTATATTTTGGTAACTCATCAACGTTTTTCTCCAGTTTAATTCGGTGAATGAGATCAGACTGCTCATTGTCATATGGAGAAAGGATCAAATACAAAATAACACACCGAAAAGCCTGCAGAAAAATTAAAGAACTTTAATTATCCTGCAAAAACAATCTTACATATGTTTTTGAGTACATGCACCTGGAGATTATACAGGTAATTTAAGGTAATTTGATGTGATACTTGTAATGTGATGGAGTCTGAGAACAAACGAAGGGTCATTTTTTCTTTCTTTTAATGCTTTAAGTTGACCAATCGCCTTCCCATTTTATTGAATGGGGTATTTCCATTTCAAAAGGCCCTGACATATATATATTAAACCTTCCCAAACAAATAATAAATACCGGAGGCTGACAAAATAAGAATTTTTAACCTCTGCATAAATGACCAAAGATTTAAGACAATAAAAATATTGGACCTTGTACTGCTCACCTCTTTCATTTTATCTTTATCTTCCTGTATTTGTTTCGTGTTATAAATAGCTCGGTAGTGACGACAAATGGCGAGGTAAGACCCTTCATGTTCATCAAGGTCAATCATCAACTTGTAATATTTCAGTTTCAGGTCCTACAAATATAAAACTGGATAATCAAAAATATCTGAACCCCACTTCAACACAAAGCCTTTGATTTTATTTATTTGATTGGGGTTAAATGCCGTTTTAAATGCCGTTTTAAATGCCGATTTAAATGCCGATTTAAATGCCGTTTTAAATGCCGTTTTAAACGCTATTTCACTCATAGGAGAGCATGCCAGTCCGACAGGTGAAGCAAAGCCTTTTAACTGATCAAGATAGATTTGTTTGGTGTTTTACGCCATGCTTGAAGGCACTTCACTTATATGAAAGCAGTGTATTTCAGACATTAATTGACATTGGCACAACCACAAAAAGGTATGTGTTTTGATAAAAATGGAAAGTTAATATTCCACCAGTGCTAAGTAAAGACAGCCCCGCTACTCTCCAAACAATGGGTCTTTAACCAGAGAATAAAAGATGTAACTCTGCTATGGCTTGTCTTTTTAGGTTAAAGCTGTCAAATTTATTATCTCAGTTCAGTCACTTACTGTTACGGATTCATCCTCAAAGTATTTTGTGCTGATTTTCTTGCTGATGATCTGTGTTCGGATGTAATCCTTCTTTGCTAGACAGAGCCTCATTTGTTCCAGAATAAACTCCACCTTCTCTCTCTTCTCCATTGAGCCAAACGTCTCCACCTGTAATTTAGTTACACTGTGGAATATTTGCATGTCCGTAATAACGTATGACAAAAGTTACACCTAAAAGTAAAAAGTTATTCAACATATTCTTGATGACAAAGATTCAACTTTTGTTTAGAATTATACATTAAATTGGCACAAAAGTTTTGAAACTGTCTGTCTCTTTAACAATGCAGTATGCTCCTGCCACTGGAATCGGCTTGGTGCAGTACATAACACCTTGAGTGTTGAAGCATAAACCTGTACAACGCACATTACACTGTCATTGGTATTAAAAAAAAAAGAAACTGAAGGAACATGAAACTGCACTTGAAGTATATATATTACCTGTAACTCTTGTAGAATGTTGGCAGCCTCAGTGATGTCCCCTCCATCCTCTTTAATCTTAGCCAGTGTTCGTGTTAACCTAGCTCTCTCAATTTCAACATATATCTGAATAGAAGGCATTTTACAAAATGTCACTCAACATAAAAATTGAACTGCAAAATTCATACAAAAGATGACTATAACCATAACATACATGATTGATTGATTGACTGGCGTTTTACGCCGTGCTTAAGGATATTTCACTTAAACGACTGAGGTGTATTCCAACAATAATTCACACTAGCACAACCAAGACATGAAGTATTTTCATAATGTTGGAAATTTAATCTTCCTCCAGAGCTAAGCAAAGACAGCATCGCTACTCTTCAAACAAACTGCCCATAGCCAGAGGGCCAACATAGATGATGAATAACTTTTAATTTGAGAAAAAAGAAGTTGAATATTAAAAAAGAAAAATAAATGAACGTTTTAGTTTGTATATGTAAACAATTTGTGATTTCTATTTACATAAAGTCGTTATGTATACTTGGTGAAACAGTCAACAATGTTGTCCACAATCAATTACATGGCCTATCAGAGATTTGACGTCACAGATACAATATTATTCACACAAGTCCCCAAGTGACATCTGAAAAATATATTCTTACACAATGCCTAAAGAAACTAATGTATAAATTTTCTTATTTACCTTTCCAGCTGTGACAGTCCTAAGAGTATCAATCAACTTGAGGCGCACTTCTAGGTTAGGGGTCTTTTCAACATAGCCACATGCCTCCTGAATCATCTTCGTCACAGACTGAACAAAAAAATATCAAGTTGCTCACTACACATTTTAATTATGCCATAAATTCATCTTGAGACCCTCCAAAATTATACATTATTTTCAATGGTTTGTTTAATTTGGATTTAACGTCAAAGATTAAAATTCCATTCCATCTCGTTCTGCTTTTCTTACAATATAGCAGAAAACTAAAAAATGAGACCCCTGCTTACAGAATCACCTCAACTGGAGTTTAAGAGGGGTACATACATTATAGGAAAAACAATAGTCAAATATGCTACTCATGGAACTGTATTTTCAATGAGCGAGGATATTTAATCACCTTGAGTGCACTCACTGATCAGCAACTTTTTGTACAAATTGTTTTGTTTTTAACTGCTGACAAACCCACTGTTTTCTTCAGGATTTTAATAGAATGTTTTAAGGCAATCCTGGAGAAATGGTCTGTTTGTTTGTTTGTTTGTTTGGGGGTTTAACACACTGTTTCATGCCTAATTACAGTGGAAAACTGAGAGGAAACCTCGTAAAAACCACCCCCGTGATTGCTGGAGCTACATCGTGTGGTTCATTCATATAATACCTGATGGTAGACAGGCGGACTCAATCCCGTGAATGGTACATCAAATTAGGATTAGTAAGCGCACCCACAAACCACTAAACCACGGCCCCCGGAGAAATGTACATTCTTTTATCAGAGGCTATAAAGGATTTGTATATAACCAATGATTAGTGAGGGAGCAACTATTGTTGTAGGGCTGCAAGTTTTCTCAAGGGTGTTTGCTTGTTTAATGTCAATCCAATCTAATTAAAATCAGATCTCAAAAATGCTCCCCGGGTTTTGTTTGTCGCTACATTGAGATCTAAGGCAAACACCCTACTGAGGCTGTTCAAGCTAACTGGGGTTCACGAAAGGTCACAGTTTCAGTTGTCCAATAAAAGCACGGATAACACGGGGTTGTGGTAAACAACAAATTCAGCCAAAACAAGCAGAAGTTATCCGATTTTCATCTGCGTTAATGTTGTAAGCCGCATATAAACAGGGAAAAATCCCATTCCACTCAAATTTTTTTTTTTTAATGGTGTTTGTTGATTGTGCGTGCATGTATCCGTTGGTCATGTAAACATACGCAGTCGGGAACTTCGGTTCGTCGGCGAAAATCTTCGGCTTTTAAAAACCAGAATCGAGAAGCAGCTCTGTAATTGGTCCATTTAAGTAACCAATCGACATTGTAGGTGGGGTGATTGCGTTAGACCTCAATACAAGCGACAAACAAAACACGGGGAGCGTTTTTGAGATAATTCTGATAATTCAAGTTACTAAGTGTAGTATATTTCAGTTCAGTGACTTGCGCTGTATGCGCTGGTTAGATTAGTTTGGAATACTGACTTGTAACAGCAGCTCCACGAATTTTTACGTTCTGATTGGTACATAAATACGATTAAAATACCATGCCTACAAGTACCGGTATTTCACAAATACGAATTAGTGACATTGTGCCTTCTGCTAAGGCTATTATAAACTTCGGGTTATCATACAAAAATAGATTGAAGTCGATTGACTTATCATCAGTCGATGTTTTGACAACTAAAGTCAAAGAATGTATAGACCCAGTGTGTATATATCCATATCAACTTCAAGTGTATTACTCTGTTCCATATATTATGAAACTTTAAGACACAGGACGTTATAATTATATCCAAAGGGAGCCACATTGTTTTCATTCGATAATGTATTTGTGTGGTTTTTTTGGTTCTTTTTTTCCGTCTTTGTTTTCTATTTGTACAAAAATGAGTCAGTTTTGGAGTTATGTGGTATTTATCTTGCAACTGAAATAAATAGCTTAGAATCCATCAGCGGCAATATAGATACCCTGGAGCTTACGGGACCTTGGTGGCCCCTTGACCTTCTCCCAGTTGTGCTGTGACCCTGGACCCTCCAAATATTTTTACATCCGCACTTGCCTCTGGGGACAGAGTTTCCGTGTTTTTTAGGTTCACGCTTGACTACCAATATATTCCAACCAGTTGCCAGATAGAAGCAAGAGAAGTGGGAGCTGCATGTAAGCTTATATCATGAGCCCGACTGCCTGTATTGATAAACGTGTTTGACAAAAATATCAGAAGCATGACAAAGGTTTTCGAACTATCATCATGGGTCTCAAAAATTTGTCTTGAAATAACCTTAGTACATAACTCCGGATCGTGGAAGGAAATTTGACGAAAATATACCCACACGACCGTTGAGGTGCGTTTTTTAAGCAGTATATACAGGATCCTGCGATAGATTATGAATCACACGGAGAAGAAAGTCAAGTCATGACAATCTTATCAGTGCGGAACGTAGCTCTACACAATCCACAACCCTACCCTTCCACTGCGCAAAACGTGTTAAGTCTTGAGGACTTCCGAGCTACATTGTCGTGTCAACGGAGAAAGGTATAATAATTTTACCAGGATTTCTCCAGCATCTGGTTGACGGTCAATGTCGTAGTTGACTACGAATTGTCCTGAGAGTCCTTGGGCGGATTTGATGATTTGCTCTTCTATGGAGGGTGTGAAGACAATATGAGCTGATTTGCTGGACAATTGGTTTATCACCACCAAGTTATTCGACCCTGTGGAAATGCCAAGTACGGTAAATTTAATAAATAAGCAATGTCTACATACCAGCTCGTTTATCATATTGTATAGCAAGTAAGCAACTATGACATACTTTGACTGTGTGAACTCAAAGATTGTGTTTCATCTGTTGTTTTTTTAAAATTATAGTAATAATTTAGATGATTCACCAGGAACTAGACATTGCTGTCTTGTTTTGGTAAAGAAATATGAATTTCGTTCACAACAGTTGTCGTGTGATTTATGAATATTTATAGAATGTTCATATATTCAATATTACCTGTGGGTTGAGATTCTGTCAGCAGGTCATTTCTTAATGGCGGAACGATGAGATCAATTATATCTCTTGACTCCACAATGAAAACATCCACGCGCATTTCGGGAACTGGTTCACCAGGATCTATATAGATCACGTGCTCATATTTACCAAACTTCCTCTGCAGTAGTTCTTGATACGTAAGGTTGAAGAGAGTCTGGCTTTCTGCTGCTACATTTACTGTCACCTTAAAACGCTCTGTGTCACGTGGCCTTAAATAATCCAAAGGTCAAAGGAAATCTTTATTACACATAATGACAAGCTGAGTAATAAGCAGGTCCACCAGTAAATGTTTTTTTAGAATATGTTCATAGTTCCTACTTTTGTTTACGAACCATTGTTTTTTAAATCTTTTTCAAAGAGTGAGAGTTACGATGCTTATCTCCATTTTGATGCAACATACAATGTCGGCAATTTTTTGGGGTGAAACCTAGTGAACTACAACCTCATTTGCTATTAACAGAAAAGCAAAGTTTGCAGGTAACATCTGAATTTGAGTGATGACCATTTTGGTTTGAGGAATTAGATGACTTGCAATCCCATTTGTTTCTTAACCTGAGGAAACTATTTTCCAAGTTTGAAATAAGTCCGCGATTTTGTTCTCCGGCCTTCACCATATATTCAGACTTAAATATTGTTAAATTATTCTAGTAGACATTCTGTTTTATTGAACTTGGTGATATCATGCAAATTCGTCATCTTTAGGAGAGGTTAACCTCATGAACTGGTTCTCAAATTATCATGTTCACAGCACAAAGGCGTCAACATCGAGAAAGTATGCAATGTCGGTCATATTGTTTTGAGTAATTTGGTGAAATGCAATCCTATCCTCGACTTATTAGAAAAAACTTAAGTTCTAAGTTAATTGGTGATTTGTTTTCAAGCTATCGTGTTATAAAAGAACATAGGAGTGACTAATGTTATGTAATGGTGGCCTTTTTGTTTTAGCGAATTCGTTAACTTCAATCATATATGTTGTCTTAACAGAGGGAGGAGGCTATATTCCAAGCTTCAAGTTACTCCGTGATTTTGTTATCAAGTTCACAACATACATATACATGAATATTGTAAAATAATGCAATGGCTTTCAGTTTGTTTTACAGAATTTGGAAAAATGAAATCCCATCCTTTGTCTTAATAGGGGGAAATAACCGTAAAAGTTTTAAGTTATTCAGTGTTTACAAGACATATGCGTGAATATTGAGAAATTATGCAATAGCGGCCATATTGTCATGCCCAATTTGATGAAATGCAATCCTATCCTTCGTCTTAGTAGAAGGAAGCTAACTTCCAGGTTTCAAGTCAATCTGGGAATTTGATGTAAAAATTATCATGTTCACAACAAATAGAGAATATTGCACAATGATGCAATGGCGGCCATTTTGTTTTACGGAAATTGATGAAATGCAATGCCAACCGTTGTCTTCACAGTAGTAGGCTATATTTCAAGTTTGAAGTTAATCTGTGAATTTATTCTCTACTTATTGTGTTTACAGCACATACAGGCATGGTTATTCTAAAATTATGTACGGATCGCCATTTTGTGTAACGCAATTTGGTGAAATGCAATCTCATCTGACACCTTAATAGGACAAAACTACATACCAAGTTTAAAGTTAATCGGTGAATTTGTTTTCTATGTAGCGTGTTCACAAACATTTGTGACAGGCGGACAGAAGGACGCCGAGTAGCATTTCTAAGCCCCCCTCCCCCTCCTACCCTACAATAGTAGTCGTGCACAAAAAGGACACCACAGTGACACTATATTTCAATAGACCATGCAACTTTCTTAAACCTTCAATCAATCCATTGTATTTAACATGAGTGTTGTGACAAAGTGATACGTGTTGTCCGTACATTTGTAGTAATATGGTTAGACCCCTTAAAGATAAATGTAAGTTACTTTTAGTTCAAATAAGCAAATGCCAATCGTGATGAGAACCTCGTAAAATTGACAAGTTTGACAAAAGCGAGGATTTTATTTGTTCCGTTATCAAGTTATGACAGAATGTATTGAACAATATGAAGTTCTTAGAGCAAACTCGTCCCCAGCCTCCACTTCAAAAAAGGAAAGCGGTGTACGAGAATTACGACTACTGTTGTATCAAATCAACCCCCCCTCGAGTAATGTTCCACGGGCGACTGCATAATATAACGATAATTAGTCAGAAGAAAACTTTGCGTTACTGCTGTTACTTGCTTCCAGTTGCTCAGATGAGCAATTTACTGAACCGACAGAAAAGTTGCATTTTTCATAGGTGCAGTATCGCCACTGCTGTTGTAATAGGTGTGGTTGTTGTTGTAGTTTGAAGCAGGTATCGCCAAAGTAATTTGTTGTCAGATCAACTACAATGAGAGCCAAAGCTGTTGTCTTACCAAATGACACGGCACCATAGTGTTCAAACAATATGCGTGCCGTCAACGGAAAAGACACGCATTCAAATAAAACTATATAAATACTTGGCTTGTTCCGCCATCAGAGATTAGTATAACTATAGCCATATGAATCGCTTGGGCAAATAAAGAATTAAGACGTATTCTGAATAATTTTGCGGGTATAGCGCAAAGGACGTTCCCAATTAAGGTACCTAGAATGTTTGTCAATGGATTGTTGGCCTAGAACGTGAAAGTGTATGAAATTAAAGACTTACTTTGCTTTAGCAACGTGGCCGGCACTCTGTCCCTTTTTCTTCGCTCGATCATATTGTTGTTTTGCGGCTTGTTTTTCTTTGATGTTACCCAGATACAGTTTGCCGTCAATAATCCTATAAAATTCATAGAGATAAGAAAACAGTACACAGTATCAGCCCCTGGCTGCCTTATAACAATATCAAAACAGTCTAGTACAAACTGATGAATCAGCTGTTTGTCGATGAAAATTGTGTCTGAATAATTTAATAACAGTGGAAAGAAAAAACTGTTCTTACATTGAGAAGTTGGAAATAAATGCTGCTTTTGGGAGGCGGACATCAAATGTGACTTCTTTGGACACGTTGTCTGAATTTCGCACTGTACTTGATATGAGTGTTGTGGCGAAACGATACGTAATGTCCGAACGTATATGTAAAGAGGTTATCTTCAATGGGCTCTCTTCTGGGGGCACCTGCCAATTGAATAATAACCTTTATTTACATTACACAATATAGCAGATACTTACAACGGTTTTAATATTGCAGAAGGAGATCAGACTTACATTTTTCCAATATATGATGACATTTCGTATTATTTTGTTTCTATACCCATTATCGCAACGATTGCTACGTAGAGTAAATTAACGACTACAATACATGGAGATTCAATATTGCGGTTAATGTTTAAAACATTGTCAAGTATTTTTAAAACTCATCACTGGAAACAATGCAACGATTTGAAATCTGTCCATGTATTTGTTGTTTAACATCTCATTAAAACTTCACTTATACCATAGTATTTGCATGTCTGGTGGAATATACGGAGACGTACAGGTAACAATTGAGCCAGTTCGCCACAGTTGCCACCAAACTTAATTTCCCCAGGCTGTAGAAGACTTCCAAAAGATAAAATCACTTCAGATTCATTATTTTGTCAATTCCGACTGGGGTACACCACAACAAAATCAGTTTAATTATCTTGAGCACGACGCTAGTACCTTAACCAATTAATCGGTCAATCAAATAAATAATCTAAGTGTGTCGTTGTCAGAAAAATCATAGTTATTATAGTGGTGCAATTTGCAAAATAATAAAATCTCGATCAAGTGTTAGAAAAACGATATTGTCAAAAAGGTTTAAATTTGATGCTGAACATGGTTATGCCGTTTAGACAGGTTGCATTTAGTTTCCATTAGGCCTAACACATTTGAGGTCACTTAATTCTTTGCCCTTAACATATATATAATACATACCTAGAATATCACATAGAAAGCGAATATCTGTGCATACACTACATTGTTTAAGGCATGATGTTGTACCACTCCTTATTCGTTCGTACGTCCGTTATGTCAGTTTCATTTCATATTCCTTTCGAACTCCGATAATGAATGTCTTAATCATGAGATTTTGTATAATGATGTGACCAGTGGTGGATTTAAATTATTTACGGTAAAGCTAACATATGACTTGTTATGTTGTTGAATTTGCACCGATAAGTTTCACATAGAAGAGTATGGTGACAACTACACACGTGATGAATAGTTCATGATTGCTTTATTTAAGTTGATTTAAACCATGTTCAGTAGTTTTTTACAAGTAGTAATTATAAGTGGGTCAATAGTGATTACTTCATATTAACGATATTTTAGATAGCAAACGACAGTTGTCTGAAAAGCACAAAATTAATCAATTGAAAACAAAACAAATTGAATATCAGAATTTCTGAAAATTAAAAACATCTATTCCACTTATTTCAGTGGTTTGAAACTTTGAAAAAGGCAAGATTAGCAGAGCTTCCACTGTCTAATAAACAAGTAACCTTATTTAATAAACACGTTAATTGTGAAATAATTATTTCCAATTTAAACAAACAAAAATTGGAAAGATACGATTTTAAGATTTGATGTTTTTATAACTCCTTTGGGAGAACTTATATGTAAGAATATATACTATATATATTTTTAGAAAGTTAATATTAACAGTATTTTCTTAATTTTAGGATAACTCTTTCTTAGTTTGAACAGATTCTAGTTCCGAAATATTTGCAGGTTTAACCCGTCCGGGTACCGAACCCACGACACTCAGAGTAAACGTAGTGGGCTTGATTCCCGGACGGGTTTTATACCTCAAAATTTCGGATCTAGAATCTGTTCAAAGTAAGTGTTATATCAAAATAGCGAAAATACTGTTTTACTTGTGCTTGGAAACTTTGTTGAACTATCTCCTGAGTTTGATCTGATGACATTAACCTCTATATCGGCTGATTAAAGAGGACATAGTGCAGCCATCTATCATTTCTATTTTACCCAAAATAGATATCAAACAAGAATGGCAAAATAACATTAAAACTTTTTGGTCAAATTGTCCCATATGTTTTAATATACACTGGCAAAGTTCCTACGAGCTGTTTGATTCTGTTTATGAAACTCCTCTTCAAGATGTTTCTTGTTTGTTTGCGGTTTAACACCGGTATTTTATACTCACTGGTATTTCGCTTACATGACGACCGATTATTTACAATCGGCTTGACTTAAATACGTTGAAAAACGGAGAGCTACCTTGTTAAAACAACACCAGCGACATTTTCGCTAGCCAAGATTTTTATTCCGAGCAACTCTGCATTACAACCCTTGGCGGATTTGATGGCATATTACCCAACGATACTGTCAAGCGATTGATTGGTTGCGGGGAAGCTTCTATGCAACCAATCAGATGTTGTGTTACGAGACAGCGATAGTCAATAATGACAGTGGATGAAGTGTTGTCGAAAAAAGGACACGTTCGGGTATTTAACCAACTTAATGAGAGTTTTGCACATGTTCCCACCCTAACAGACACCAATTATCCCATATATACGCCAAAAGTGCTTTACAGATTTAAACAAATTGTCAAAACATTCAACATATGTTATCAACACTTTAACTCAAAACCTGGTCATTTTATCCGCCAGGGGGCGTAGCTGTAATTCTATTTATATGCGATTAATCTGGCAAAGGTTGTAACGTAGAGTCGCTCGGAATAACATTTTTGGCTAGAGTTGCCCCTCATATACATGAGGGCAACAGACGGAATAAATCACACCTGCGGGCAGATGTTTTTGGTGAATCTGTCTCAACAATCTTATTTGCTCTTTTAGGGAATTATTTAACCATATCAAAGAACACGTATTGCAATAATTTATTGATTTTGTTTATCAGCGAATTGAATTAAACAATCTGTAAATGTAGGAATGAAATAAAGTATGATAAAAGGCACATTACTGTTGAAAATATACATGATATATTGTTTTATTTAGTTAAGAGAAGACTTAAACCTGATGTTAACAGAAAGTTTTCAGCTTCTTT
Source organism: Mopalia kennerleyi (assembly GCA_034783855.1). Classification (NCBI taxonomy): domain Eukaryota; kingdom Metazoa; phylum Mollusca; class Polyplacophora; order Chitonida; family Mopaliidae; genus Mopalia; species Mopalia kennerleyi. The sequence continues at coordinate 11,948 of JAVFBX010182013.1, forward strand.
TGAAAACAAGTGATGTTAAAATATGTTTCGAAAGAAATAATGCATACGTCTGGATTTCTGGCCTTATAAATAATCTGAATTATTACCATCATTTGGAATGGTTGTAATATTCAAGTGGAATTGGTAAATCCAATTTAGAGGCAATGCTCATCAAAATTGTACACAGATTTCAATCTTTGTAGATCCAGGGCTTAAAACCGTACCTATACCCGTCCATTTTTGGCACTTTTTTTAACTCACCCAGGGGTCACTGAGGACAAAATCCCAGCATTAACTTTGAGAAAAGTTTAGTAACAAAAATATTAAAGATGACTTAAATACTTTATATAATGATGTTATAGCTACGACAGAACGTTTGGACTTCTTTTTCCCAAAATGTCATTTTGGACATAGGTGGTTATGGTTTTAAGTCTCCTCGGTATATAACTCTAAATAAAGTTATATTTAAAGATAAAGAAAAGATATAATTTACATCGATTGTTTTCTTTTTGAGTAAATATATTTCTGACAAGAAATGTTTAAAATAAATAAAATGCCTGGTGCTATTTCACAACATCAAATACCTACTAAAATTAGGGCTATACAACACAAACAACATAAGTTTCACACTGCCGTGACCTGCAATGTGAATACGCGAACTTTCTCATGTTATCCTGAAAATAATCTTCCGATCTGTGCCAAAGTATCAAAACCGCAGCAACCTCAAGTAGACAAATTAAACCGAAAGAGTAAAAAAAACGCTAAAAGGCAGCTGTTAACTGCTGCGTGGGCACAAAGGTCGTTCTGAAAGCGCTATCGGTCTTAAGGATAAGTTAGGAACGTTTTGGTATGTGTGGTTAAGTGTAATAATCATCACTGCAGGGTATTTAGTGTTTTAAACACTAGGCAACCCAAGTAAATCTGACTGTTTTTATATTGCATACTTATTCTGACCCCAACCTGACCTCCGCCTGGAGATTTGCCTATTCCAATAACAAGTTCACTGGTTGACTATGGCCAGCGGACATTACTCAAGTGACTGTATGGACACAGTGAAGCTTAGGTTTCGTTCCTGTTGTTCCAAAGTCTATACTCGCATATGCTTTGGGTTTTTTCTGTTTTAAGATTTTGTGAAAAGTAACAATAGCGGCGCCGTTTTATAGTCGCCTCTCGGGCCTGGGCATGTTGACGGGGAGATTTCTAGCGTATCTTATATAAGTGAAGCCCCCTTGTGTCCAACGATAAACAAAGTTAGGTGCACGACTGGCTTTTCTTATACTTTCTCGCGTAACTTGTCAAGTACAGACAGTCAGCCAACGTGTAATCTTTAACGTCACGTGCTGTTTTGCCTAGAATGAATGATAATAAAGCAAGTAGTGCACCTTAATAGATAAACACCAATCAATCGAAAGACCAAAAAAAAATATATAAACTTACTCGCCTGCTAAAAAAAAGTATATAAAAAGATTTTTTTTTTTAAACAGAAGTATAGTACAACGTGATCTGCGAAATAATTTATACTTGACCCGAAAAACTGTTAGGAATGTTTATTCAATTAGTGAGAATCCACAAATCTAATATATATATTTCTCAAAGCAATATATGATATAAACTGCTAATCATGAACAACCATGTCTTATTTCGCAATCAAAACACAACATTTCGACAAATATGCCCATGCCTGTTTGAGATTGAATATGAAGAGGATAAATGTTATATTCATGTACAAGTATTAAAGTGGTCCAATAAACAACGTTATATCCAAATGCATAGTTTGGAGATAGATACAACCAGCAAGAGGTCAAGATGTCAGAAATTAGATTACATAATACTACATGCATGTGTTAGGAATTTATAATATGAGGATACAAGTTCCGGGGTAATGGCTAGTGCATAACTAACTGCAGCGTGGTGGGATTATAATAAGGGATATACAGGAAGAAATTAAATACTATAGCATGGAGATGCAGAGGCGGGATGGCCTAAATGTGAAAATTGTTAGAGAAATTATAATTATTTAATTAAATTTCACACATTATGTCCAATTAATTCTGGGCTGTAATAAACACTATATAGGATGGGAATAAATTGATGCTTCATATCTGATTCAAAGAAATAACTAGCATGTAAAAATATGGATGACTGGTTGTTATTAATGTAAAAACTAAATATAAAAGAATCACATCTCTGTAATTTGGGTAGTGGGCTTCCATGGTCTCTGTTCAGTTCAGGTTTTGGAAAGCTCCTGTCATATGTTGTCATGAATAGAGTACCGTCTTTTCGTGAATTATTAAGAAAGTCTGTGTACAGCTTAAGGATCAGGGTGATATGCAGTCAAAATACCTTGCTGAAAAAATTTCTGTCATACGTATCCAATCTTGTGTAAACGTTGGATAAACGACTATTTGCACGGTGACATCAGAATAATATGACTATTTAACCATTATTCATGGGATATCACAGCTTAT
>JAVFBX010182024.1:0-14394 GCA_034783855.1 Mopalia kennerleyi
TAACTGTTATTGAAGATGGACAATAATAACTGTTGATGAAGATGGACAATAATAACTGTTGATGAAGATGGACAATAGTAACTGTTATTGAAGATGGACAATAATAACTGTTGATGAAGATGGACAATAATAACTGTTGATGAAGATGGACAATACTAACTGTTGATGAACATGGACAATAATAACTGTTATTGAAGATGGACAATAATAACTGTTGATGAACATGGACAATAATCGCTGTTATTGAAGATGGACAATAATAACTGTTGATGAAGATGAATAATAATAACTGTTGATGAAGATGGGCAATAATAACTGTTGATGTAGATGGGCAATAATAACTGTTGATGAAGCTGGGTAATAATAACTGTTTCTTGATGAAGATGGACAATAATAACTGTTTGCTGATAAAGATGAGCATTAGTAACTGTTGATGAATAAGGACGAGTATTAATGTTTGTTGATGAAGATGGACAATAATAACTGGTGATGAATATGGACAATAATAATTATATCTTGATGAATATGGACAAAAACAACAGTTTTTCGGTGAAGATTTAAGTAGTATTTAGTATGTGAGGTGCAACAGTGCGAACCCTCTGTAAATAGCCTATAATTTTCTAAGAAACGATGGAGCTTCCATCAAAGAAATGAAGTGACGTCAGGTTAGTCAGTGTGACGTCAGATGGTTTGTATGTTATTGATCGAACGGTCCTATGGTGTAACTAATCCTTAGCTGTTGTTTGTTCACCAGTTCTCCTGTACTTTGTTATCTGGGAGGAGGACTGACGTCACGTTTCGCAGGAAGCGCTACAACGCCCGGTTCAGTGGGTAGTCTTAATCAAACACCCCCTCGACAAGTTTCTCTCTCATTCTGCCTCAGGGAATAATAATGAATAGAGTATTTGTCAGAAAATGCAGCACTACAAATGTTTTGGTCTGTATAACGATTGTAGAAAGAAACGAATGTAAAACAAAAATGGTTGAGAGGTGTTTCCATTGGGAAATGAGGTATTTACTATTTATAGGAAAACACATTGTAATAGTTAATTCGTTTATTTTACCGGATATAGGCCATTTAGCCTTTTGTTCACCTTCTGTTTTCCTAGAAACGTTTACTTTAATTATCCCAAACAATAGTACAGTAATAAACGAGTAGAGTGTGTGTGACGCACATGACATAAACTGTTACATGTCAAGATTCAAGAAACTTAGGAGGAGGTAATTTAACAGAACTCTGGTTAACGACGATGGCTCAACAGGGCCTGATTTTTTAAGTTAATCAATCTTAAACTCTTAAACTTTTATGTTGGTACATACTTCATGTAAACAAAAATCATTTCGGGAATTTAAAGGAATAGGATTTGACAAGGTTTGGATAGTCAATCGTGCACATTTCATATCCTTTCGTGATTTTGCCTTACATGAACGACATCTCTTATGTTGTTTTACAGACAGCTGGGATTGTGTCGGGTGCAGATCTTTTGTTTAAAATCAACTACTTGTATTTGTAAACATCAGAGACCTAGCTTTTGCTAGTTGCCATGCACTAACAACCACTGATATTGCCATGGTTTCCAGGAGACAAAGAAAATTCACCTCGTGATATAATCCTGTCGGGATTTGTCACAAGTCACGTATAGTTGGAACAATAGTGACACGCTGGGATTATGGCTGCGTAACCTGTAAATTGACCTCAGTAAGGACACATCACAACGGGGTACGCCTTGGATGCAGGTCGGTTAGTGTCAACGACCTGCTACCAAAACTACCTGACTGCTAGCAGATCAGATATACTGATCGGATACCGTTCCCTTATGTCTTAGCTTGAGTCACCTTTGATATTTCAAGTTACGACAAAGAAGTTTATAAATGGATCAGATAAAAGAGTATATACTGTGTTAGGAACGCAGATTGTAGCTTCTGCAATATTAGGCGCAAGTTCAGGCGTTAATCACCTTATTTTCTTATATTTTTCAATTCAATTCAATTCCATTCTTTTATTGTACGACTCGTGCATATAATACACAGTATGACAAGATTAAAACATATAAGTAAGAGATACAGTTTAAACACATAATAGTGTTGTGGTAAATAAAAGCATATACATTTATGAGTGAAGGAATATTAGACCAATAGCCTAGTAGCCGCGAATCCCACAGCTCCACAATTCCAACACTTTGTTGGGACCATGAAACTATGGAAACCACGGCATCCAAGCCTCTAGGCCATGGTTATATAAATTTTAAACGGTAACAGAGGTAAATAAAAGTCATGTACATATATAACATTTACAAAGCAGGCAGGCGCTCATATATTGCGCTATATATTTTAAACGTAAAAGATAATGTATCTTAACGTGATTCCAATTCATGTGCGGTGTGGGTTAACATTACGATCATACTCTACATTTTTGCTTACTTAAACTGAGATATTCCAACATATATTTTGAGTGAAAAGATTCAACACGAAAATGGTGAAACGAAAACGTATCCAACGTGGCGTAAGCGCTGACTGGAATTCATCAGACATGAATTTCGTCTGATCATGAAATTCTTTGTCTGGGGTTTAAACCAGTCTAATTAAAATCAGATTTCAAAAACGCTCCCCGTGTTTTGTTTGTCGCTATATTGAGGTCTAACGCAATCACCCCACCCACAATGTCGATTGGTTTCTTAAACTAACAAATCACAGAGCTGCTTCTCAATTCTGTTTTTTAAAAGCCAAAGATTTTCGCCGACGAACCGAAGTTTCCCCACCGCGTATTTTTACATGACCAACGGATACATGCACGCACAATCAACAAACACCATAAAAAAAAAAAAAATTGAGTGGAATGTGATTTTTCCCTGTTTATGTGCGGCTTACAACATTAACGCAGATGAAAATCAGACAACTTCTGCTTGTTTTGGCTGAATTCGTTGTTTACCACGAATTCTGTGTTATCTGTGTTTTATTGGACAACTGAAACTGTGACCTTTCGTGAGCCCCAGTTAGCTTGACCTAATTGAACAGTATTAGTAGAGTGATTGCCTTAGATCTCAATATAGCGACAAACAAAACCCGGGAGCATTTTTGAGATCTGATTTTAATTAGATTGGGGTTTAAACGTTTGTTTAATCGGCCTTCAAAGTTTCATTACTTTACTACACTATTACAGCCCAGTCGCCGGCTAAACATCTTCCATTTGTTAGAGGTTATTTTTACATTAGAATAGTTATAAAAATACGAATTGACGCAATCCACAAAGGTTGTTTGCATATTTCTGTCACACATAGGGATGTAGGAGATGAAGAGTTTGATCTGCACTCTGCTGCGTGTCTGCATCATTTTTGCCTGTTAGTCCCATTTGGTTAAAACCGTCCTGGTCTTGCCTCCATGACATTACCTATAGTTGAAAAGGTAAATGATGCTTGAAAGTTACAAAATATGTTAGCCCTTGAGAAGTTGGGATCAGTTCTATCTGTACCAGATTTCCGGGTCATTGCACTCGCTTTAGTCTCTGTCAACTTCTAAAAGTTAGTTTCGAAACACGATGAATAAGCACTTGAAAAGTGTATATCTTAAAACGTGAATTTTTTTTTTAAATTGTTAAAATGCCGAGACATTGGCAGAGGGCTATAGGACGAGAAACACTGACACTGATTTGGATTAGTTAACAAGGATCGATGTTTCCGCTCAGGTCAAATCCCTGACATCATTAGTTTATTACCTTAGTAAAGTAATGGTCGGCCATGGAACCATGTCCCTATATTCTGACCACATTCTATCAATATATTTCTAAAAAGTACTGACACCGGCACAGGAACGGTCATTCATAAAAATCGACAAATCATCTCATGTTCTAGAAAAACTCAGTCACACGTTTTATAATCTATCTTAATATGGAGGGGAGGTAATGACCATTTGCATGGTGTATAAAGTATTGATAAATATGTGAGAAACAAGACAAACAAGATATGGATTAGAATAAATGAGCCAACAAAGTGGTGTTTCAGATTTATATAATGAATGTGAGTGTCACAACCTGTCTGATACAGAGGGAGGTTTCGCCTTAACCAGTAACTCAATTAGGGTTTTTTTGTATGCTATAATGGGTCTTTGTGAGAGAGGGGTAGACATTTTAGACACAAGATGTTGTCTAGACTAGCGAAGTGGGTTCTAGTTGGATTAAATTGGAATACAAAGAGAATTATTTCTTTTTCAAACCCTTACCTGGTTCCCAATTAAAACCCAGTGGATACAACGTTTGACGAATTTTAAACAGCTGTTCTTTATATACTGTACATATCTATTTAGTTTCCTCTTCCAAAAGAAAAACTTAAATGTTGGCTCTAATTCGAAGTAGATTTTTTAGATTTTCACCAACATATTGCTTCAGACACTTCTTACAAGTTATGAGGTATACCACATATTCTGAATCCCAATTTAAATCCTAGTTTAGGTGTTTTGGTTTAGGATCTGATTTTAGACCGTATAACTTTTAAGTTGTCTGAGAGATTGGGATTAAATTCGGCAAAGAAGTCTTTAAATAGAAGACAAACAGCCTGGTGGAAGGTAGCTATACCTCCTGTGTAATTCATGTGTAACATTATTAATTGGGATTTAATCATTTCCTTGAAGGTATGTTAAGGATGTTTAGAATTCTTTCTTTTCCTCTCCCTTTAAGTTGTAACATTTGTAAAACAGGAACTTTAAGACCTCAAGGTAGCTGGTTTATAAATCTTAACGTGTAAATGCTTTAAAGGACAACCAATTTGACAAAATCAGCAAGACTTCCAGAAATACACGTTTCAATGCATAAGTTTGCACAATGCCAACTTATGATGTTTGTAGTAACTATATGTAATGCCTGTGGTAACCATAGCTATAGTTATTTCGTGGCCTTGGGAAAAACAAGAAACAAGGAGAAGCAGCAATTTTCTGGGTCCATTTTCTATGGAGATTTCGCTCTAATTCCAGCTACAATCACAGTAGATTTACTATTGTAACAATATGTCTGGCCTGTATGACAGCATTTATGACACCAAGAACCCTTGTCAATTTGTGATCATTTGTCACTTTTGTTTACTTTCACAAACCTAATAATAATAATATTAATTTAATGGGACGGAATTCGTCTATTATCTGCAGCTATAGCCTCCTATTAAGATTGGTAAATTATTTGTGCCATATCTGTTGAGCTCTAATCCCATCTCCAACCCCGGCATGCTGGCTTCCATCGTTTGATTGAAGATCCAAGTTTTGATTCCTTTGAAGTCGAGGGGTGTCTTAAAAGAAACCCGAAACGAAGTTACAAAACAAATAAAGGGCAGCAGTCAAGTTGAACTGTTATATATTTATATGAAGTATCTTTACTTTGACAATCTAGAATAGAATAGAATAGAATAAGCTTTATGTAACGTCGATATTTCGCATACAATTTGAAACACTAGCTAAAAGCTGTTTGCATCGACTTAAAAGTAATACAGTAACAATACATGATAACGGCAGACCAAAATTAAAATAAAAATATAAATACTGAAAATAAATATACAAATATTAGCCATATTAAAAAAAATCTGACTGATAGACGCTATTTAAAATAAATTAACATAATAATAAGAATTAACACCAGGTTAGTTCTGATTCATCTACATTATGACATTTAGTACCCGGCGTGTAGGCCTATACCATCCAGCTTTTCAATGCTATACACAATGGCATAGAGGTAAGACGGCAACGGTTTTAATCAAATGGCATTATGATAGTAGGTGATTTTGGTGAACACGCACTTAATCTCTTCCGATCTCAAACTACAAAAATAAAACAGGACATTTAATATAAGATGTGTGGAAACGGGACATTCCGATGACGAGGCGGAAATAAACCACGGCACGTAAACCGGAAGACTGCATCGAACGGAAACGGATGTAGAACCTTTCCTTCGCGTGAGAGGAGTTAGACTGGATGTATGTTCCTACAACAATACAATCCATCTCCGGCTAAATGTGTATAGACGATTATGATTTGAACAATTATCATATTGATATACCACAACCAACGAAACTAACATTTTCGCATTTGAGGCGCAATTTAATTTAACCAGACTTGTTGTTAACGTATAAGGGAATTTTGAAAAAGAACTTTCGAGGAGTTTCCATCTTAAAATTAACCAAAATATTGAAACAAACTTGTGCTAAAATGCGAGACCGTACTATAATTATTGCCTTGTTTTTATCCCGAACATAGGTTGTATAAAACGTCTCTGCGAACACCAAAAATAAATGGTTTCGCGAGACAACAAAACGTGATGGCGCGTTCTATCGTTTCTTAAAATCATCACGTTTTGGCCTATGTAGTATAGCATTTACATGGGCCGTGTTCATGTAACAATTCCATATTTTTCAGACACAATTTCTAGCCAAAGTGATCAAATTGCTGATTGCATAAGCTTGAGTATCCCAGTACCTGGTGTTACTCGGATGTCTGCTAGTCTTTGCTCGACCACCTGCTGTTTCTTACCACTCGATACGCATCAGCCTTAATGTATTTCAAACATATTAACGTGTCAGAAATTGGGTCACCCAATTTACCAAACAGAATTATATAAAGACAGCACCATGTGTTTACTTGGCAACACACAAGACAAACACAATCGAATTTAGACAACAGTATTTGTTTACTCGGAAACCTTGCTGCAGAGTATAAGCCTCATCAGTTAACGTTTGAGATGAACCAATTTTACTCGTCCAGAATATAGTCCACATACCTTGGGCTAAACTTATTAACATTTATACCTGCAAACTGTTCGGTTGTCTCAGTGTTTTCCCAGTTAAATAATGCTATAGAATGCTAATTAAATGAATCTTAGTAAATATGTTAGTGTTGCCGTAAAGGTAAACGATAATTTTGTTTGTATTGGGCTTTCTTTCATTTTGCTAGATCGTATTGTGTTGCCTTAAAACTATTTATGTAACATATGAAAGTCTATCCAAAGCGGAACCTGTAACTTATCCATCCGGTTCAGCATGTACACTAAGGTTATTAGGATTTCCCGTGTCAGGCTTTTAAATGCAAAAAAATAAATAAATTCATGTAGACCGTCCACTCTTTACATTGATAACCGGTATTTGTTTTAAAACAATAGACAACCTTGGGTACGATTCAGAATCAAGTCGTCGTGTAGTCGACTCCGTGCCAGTTCTTACTAAGAGAGAGAGATCGGTATTCTTACCTTAATGTAACATTGTGAGTATATTTCATATTCCAGTCCCATCAGACAATGAAAATATTGCTTTCGTTTGAAATATGAATTAGATCTATAATACCTCAATAGACAGACTGTAAGCTATACCATATATAATTAGTCAGCAATTTGATGAGTCATTTGTGTGCGTCTTTAAGACACGTGCAGATACTAGTATGGTCCAGTCAATACGGGATTCTCTGAACCAGCGAAATTCATTTGATACAAACCTGATTTTGGGTTTGATTGTTTTTGTCGTTTACAAAATACATACGCGTGACTGTCTATGGTTGAACGGTTTTATTCTAACTTATTAAAACCAAGATAATAAACCAAAACTGATTTATTATTCGTGCGTTTTGAATAATATTGATTATAAACCGTTTAAATAAACACCGATCTAAAATATTTGGGGGTTTGATCACTACGCCTCCCACAAACTATTAAAGACGTTTAAGAAGAAACAAAACGAACAGATGAAATATGGCGATCCCTTCAGGAAAATGGGTTTCTTAGTTTGAGCATAGAGATCACCATGGTAATCTCTATAGTTTGAGCATAGAGATCACCATGGTAATCTCTATAGTTTGAGAAACTTGTTCTTTCTATGTTGCATGATGCTGAAAGCTTCAAATGATATGGCAACCAGTTGGTGCAGCGTCTCTGTAGTTACATAAAGGTAGTTTAATGTTTCTATACAAGGCAAATATATTATGCATGGTGTTTAGAAGAATGGCATTCAACTCTGGTTCGACAAGGCAAATGACATCTACTTATTTGCACCACAGATGTGGTTGTTAACGTTCTATTCTGAAGTACGGTACCAGGTGCACGGCATACTGTTTTTCACGAGTGATTGGAATGATGTTAACAAATCTATACATGAAAGATTATATTGTCAGTGTGCCCTTATATTAGTCTTTTAACAAATATTGAGATAATAATTTTTTTAAGTAACTTTTAAATATTTAAAGAGCCTGGGTTAAATTTATTGATGTAACAATTCCAATGAAACAGCACTTCTATGGACTCTGCTACGTCTGAGAATAAAAGTGATCTGTAACTTTATTTAATAGGAGACATGGTTTCCAAGACAAACAATTTATCATATAGATAAAATAACGATGACGGCTATGGAGAGCAAGACATGTTGCTCTGCTGCTCGCAAAGGTGAGGGGCAACAAGAGGGCGATCTCTTTGAGAATGTCGTGTTATTGTCCTCTTTCTGTCAATGCTTTTCTGGAGATGTGTCGGGGGTGGTTCCCCCGAGTTCCTTCGCCCACTGGACTGGCACGTTGTCATATGAGTGACTAAGTAACTGATTTACTGTAAATGTGGTGTAATCACTCAGTAAAGTAAACACGTGTTCATAATTTATTGTTATTCGTCATTACATATAAAGATTGGTTATTATCCCATATTGTCGTGTTTGTGCTTTAGAGGTTAACGCCGTTCAGTTCCTAACCTAAGGATAAGTTTTAATTTAATAAGACGGTAGTGAGGAAAACCTCAGGATGACAACCCTCCTCTTGGTCCGCTCCCATTCATCATTCTATTTTAAGCAAGAATCAGCAAAATCGATGTTATGACGTCATTTGAATCGCGTTACGTTGCTGACTAAGTCATGAACAGCTTTCCAGCCTAACCTCCCTTACCCCAGCCACTGGCAATCCTCGCCCACGCAGTCGATATTAGCAAATACTGTATGCCACTGAAATTGTATTATTATTGCTTGGTATGTATAAACAAAGATATTCCAAATGGCTAGAATGCACGGGCAGTGCATGGGATGTAGTGTTAAATGGGATATTGTTGAAACAATTGCTGATCGAGAGAGAGAGACATGAAAGGCGGTCAATGTCGTCAGGATATTGATAATTGCTCAGAGAGTTTGCTTGTTTTTATCCATCCTCACTCTATTGCCGATGGTTTCCAGACGCGATAAAAGCCCAGATCGATCAGTGACGCAAATGCTCGGTGTATGTAAATGTACTAGCTTTGTCGCTACAAAAATGAACTCGTCCTTTGACGTCAAACCTGTCTTATTGCGACCTTTACCATACCCATGGTGACCAATCACGTGAACATAATCTTGAGGAATTAGGAAGTAAATATAGAAGCAGGGAGTCTGAGAGGCATATACACTCGGTTTTAGGCTAAAGCAATTCGCCTATCTTTAACTGAAGGGGGCACAGTCTTCTTTGACTTCGGTGCCAAAAATAGAAACCATGTCTAAAAATAGCTCATGGATCGTAGTAGAAACATATATATACCCACATTCCTCACCTCTTCAAAGAAAAAATAAACCCAAGTAAAACAAGCAACAATGGTAAACATAACGATATCTTATAGATATCTTATATCTTCACAAGCATAATTTGTAAATTGACCTCAAACATATTTAACACTGCAAGAGATCTTATCTTGTATGCAAGGACCAAAATTAAACCAGCTTTATCTTGTCTTTGATACACATTTCAACACCGTTTCTTACAGTCCGTTAAAAAAGTATTGAGAGCAAATTGAAAGACAAAGTAAAAAAAGCATGCATGTTGATGTTCAATCCCAGCTCTTCTGCTGAATCTGGTGTCTATCTAAACATCTTGTCTGATGAATGGTTTTAACAAATCGAAAGCAATCTTACCTGACAAAATGGTCAAAAGCAAGTAACTGTCCGTTCACATGTCTTGCAGATGCTTAGGGTAATGCAGTTCCTGGGCTTCTTTTGACCCGCCAGAAGCTGTTGTCTCGGTCCTGGCATTGCCTCGAAACCGACTACCGCCCACGTTAAACATAACAGCTAGAGAGTTTTAGACAGAGCTTAACACGGACGATGACTAGCCTGGATGCCAACAGGTAACAAACCAATAATGCTAGCAAATAAAAAAAAAACGTGTCTGTGGTGAATAAGGTCTCTGTCAGCTCTGGCTGCTATAAGTAGGAAGCTTTCTCGGGATGTAATACTAATAAGTACTTGTCTATACTATTTAGGGCCCCTTATCGGACGAAGGCACCAATGAAGTGATTGAACGCTTGCACCTCAGCTATCGCCAAATGCAATGCATGCCACCTTTCGTCATCTGTAGATGGACTAATCGAAGACCTGGACAAATTTAGAACTAGTCCCGGCAGCCAATATCCGACCAGATCGTGGAGATAGTTGGACTCAGATCAGTCTAATTCGATAATCACTCTCTACATTCTCCCGTGTTTATACGTGTGCTATATAAAAGGGCAGAGCTACAAACTGACGTCTTTGGTTGACGTCAGAGTCGACCTGATTCCCCGGCACGCCGCTAATAGTTTGTCCCTCTACGAGTGACAGCGATCGATTTGCGGTAACCAGACTTACATATCGACACGCCAGAGACCTCATCCATATCCACAGGGACATCTCACAAATCGAACAACGTAATAGCGACGCGCGAGCATTAATGAAACAACGAGAACTAAATTGTGCAAAGATAAAAGATAAAAACTGAATTAGCCACCTTTGATTCTTTGTATAGCATCCATAAGCCATTGGTTACAAAAAAGCTTCAGGTGGAACAGTGACATTAATGATCAAAAATGACAATGTGGGACATTGACATTAGTTATAATGGCAGTGTAGGGCTGACACATTAGTTATCGAAAATATCAGTGACACAAGATATCAAAAATGACAGTATGCATGGGACAGTGACATTAATTATCAAAATTGTCAGTGTGGGACAGTGTCATTAGTTATCAAAAATAACTGTGGGACAGTGACATGAGTTATCAAAAAGTTAAAGTTTGCAGTGGTATTATTATTTAAAAAAATACTGTGTGGGACAATGGCATTGGTTATCGTGTGGGACCGTGACATTAGTTATTAAAAACAACAGTGTGCACAGAACAGTAACATAAGCTATCAAAATGACAGTGTGGGACAGTGCCATTAGTTAACAAAGATGACAGTGTGAATGGAACAGTGACATTAGTTATCAAAATGACAGTGTGGGAAAGTGCCATTACTAAACAAAGATGACAGTGTACATGGGACACTGCTATTAGTAACCAAAAATGAAAATGTGGGACAGCGACATTATCAAAAATAATAGTATGCGTGGGACAGTGGTATTAGTTACAAAACGATTACACTGCAGTGACATTAGTCATCGTGTGGATCAGTGACATTGGTTATCAAAAATGACTGTGTGGGACAGTGACATTAGATAGGAAAACCAACATTGTGCACGGGACAGTGACATTAGTTATGAAAATTACAGTGTGGGACAGTGACATTAGATAACAATGATGAAAGTGTGGGGCAGTGAGATTATTGACCAAAATAACAGTGTGGGATAGTGACATAAGATATACAAAATAACAGTGTGGGACAGTGGCATTAGTTATCAAATATGACAGTATACATGGGACAGTGACATTAGTTACAAAAATGAAAATGTGGGACAGTGACATTAGTTACCAAAAATAACAGTGTGCATGGAACAGTGGTATTATTTACCAAAAAAACAACACTGCAGTGACATTAGTCATCGTGTGGGACAGTGACATTAGTAATAAAAAATCCCAGTGTGGGACACTTTGATGTTAGTTTTGAAAAATAATAGTGTGGGACAGTGACATCAGATATTAAACATGATAGTTATCAAAAACAACAGTCTGCACGGGACAGTGACATTAGTTAACAAAGATGACAGTGTGTATGGGACAGTGACATTAGGTATCGGAAGGACAGTGTGGGACAGTGACATTAGATAACAAAGATGACAGTGTGCATGGGACAGTGACATTAGGTATCAAAAGGACATCAGAAAGCATATTGCTGAACAGTGATATCAGCAATCAGAAAGCATATTGCTGAACAGTGACATCAGAAAGCATATTACTGGACAGTGACATCAGACATCAGAAAGCATATTGCTGAACAGTGACATCAGAACGCATATTACTGAACAGTGACATCAGCCATCAAAAAGCATATTGCTGAACAGTGACATCAGAAAGCATATTACTGGAAAGTGACATCAGCCATCAAAAGGCATATTGCTGAACAGTGACATCAGAACGCATATTACTGAACAGTGACATCAGCCATCAAAAAGCATATTACTGAACAGTGATATCAGCCATCAGAAAGCGTATTGCTGAACAGTGACAGCAGAAAGCATATTACTGGACAGTGACATCAGCCATCAAAAGGCATATTGCTGAACAGTGGCATCAGAAAGCATATTACTAGACAGTGATATCAGCCATCAGAAAGAATATTTCTGAACAGTGATATCAGCTATCAGAAAGCATATTGCTGAACTGTGACATCAGAAAGCATATTGCTGAACAGTGACATCAGAAAGCATATTACTGAACAGTGTTATCAGCTATCAGAAAGCATATTGCTGAACTGTGAGATCAGAAAGCATATTACTGGACAGTGACATCAGGCATCAGAAAGCATATTACTGGACAGTAGCATCAGACCTCAGAAAGCATATTACTGGACAGTAACATCAGACCTCAGAAAGCATATTACTGGACAGTAGCATCAGACCTCATAAAGCATGTTACTGAACAGTGACATCCGACATAAAAAAGCATATTGCTGGACAGTGACATCAGACCTCATAAAGCATGTTACTGTACAGTGACATCATAAAAACGTTGTGGGACGTGAGACGGGTTGGTGTGGCGACAACTGGCCATCATAACAGACTTGGCGGTGTATTTCATGTTGTACATCAGATAACCATTGAAAGGTCGATATCACCATTCAAAGTTAAATTGACAAGGACATATGTCTCATTCGAAACGATGTATTATACGAATCGCTGCAACGAAATCCGTTGATTCAAATAATTTTTAAAATAAGAAATATTAATCGATTGTTTGTGTTGTAGTCTCCATTTGCAAGTGGAACACGACAAAGGTGTACGGTGTAGAAACATAAGAAGTAGTGAAGTGACCGGCTAGTTATTAGAGAGAACACATTTGTACCTGAAATAATAATATAAGTGAGCCTTTTTTGATTTGAAACAATCTAAATCTGGGATTACAGTAACTGGAGATATGACCGGCTTAATAGTATCATGTTTCTAACAATCACTTGCATATGCATGCTAAGGTATATATATGTATATATATATAATGAAATCGTAAAGACAACCAAATACAGTATATATAAATTGAATTAGTGAACTCCCCAGGTCAAAACGTTGGTATACTTGGGACGTTGGGGTTTTTCTTTGTAAACTACACCTGCAAATTTATACTAGAACAATAAATTATTGTGTAGTACATGATACCATATAGACTTGTGCTTCTATACATTAGCTTAACAGTACACAGCGTTCTAATTATTGTCTTAACGAAATTATTCGATGCATCTTGGACATATGTCATAGGACCAGGCGTTAACAAGTCGTATAGCTGTGTCGTACAACATCGTTAGCCGAATGTTGAAACAATATTTATATTTTTAATTCTGACATTTTGAAATGTCGAAACATACTTTGGATAAAGGATTTTGTCAAGCTCGTCCTTTTTAAACAACGGGTTGCTCATTTGGAAACAAAAAATTGGTTGACTTTCCCAAGCAGTTCGAAACGATATTCATTTTTTACAAACACATATATTCTTATGTTGAATTGTTATACCTCATGTTGTTTTGAAAAGTTAAAATAACGTCACGTGGTTTAAAATTAAATTAATTAAATGACTTTTGCATGTTTTCTGTCTATGACGTAGCAATAGTAGCCTGTACTGTTGAACGTTGGAGCGTAGAACGGCATTACGGTCTTGCTGGATCCCTTGGGCTCAAAATGAACAAAATTTATTTAATCGCTTAGATGAAAAGTTAGGTTATCAAACTATATGTCGGTGAAAACATAAATCAAAATTATATTTACAAACAGTTCAATTTAAGCCTATAATCCAGCTTCCCCATGATCAAGTATACAAGTCGCACAAATTTAATTGCCTATTTCTGGCACTTCACTTTCACGCCGACACTACATTTCCCATGGCCCATTTCTAGAAAAAATATTCATGGTAGAGATTTCAAATTTGTTGCATTGTAAAGAGCAAGATGCGATCTAGTAAACAGTGTCTCATTTTTTATAAGTTCGTCCTTGATTTTTTTAAATGTTTTCTGAAAGTTGGATTTTACATTTTTATAAGAC
>JAVFBX010182035.1:0-14393 GCA_034783855.1 Mopalia kennerleyi
ATCAGAAACCCCACCCCCCCCCCCCCCCCCCCCCTCACCACCACCACAAATGAAAATTCGTTTAGATACTTGATATTCGACATCATATTTCTATTTTAAAGGAAGTACGTAAACAGAGGAATGTTTTTGAGGAATGGGTCAGGTTTTCCATCACTAAACCTCATCATCACAGCTGACGTGTTTTACTGTCTATTGCTTTGTTTAGCATACGTGCTGTTTGTAAATATACCTTATCTAATAGCAGGTCACGCGAAATAGTTTGTGTATTGAAATGGTTATACATAACAACATGTAGACACGGTTAAAACCAAACATAAACTATTTCTCAGAGTTGCGTTGGATAGCATTATTTAGTCCCGTCTTTATTTCGTTTTGTGTATCAATAAATTTGGTAACAATAGACACGAAGAGTTACGTCACGGATGCTTGTCAGTATTTGCCAAGTTATAAATGAGCTTTGTACGAGGGATCAAAGATGTCGTCGGCTCACAAAACGACCTGAGATCAAGTACCTGGTCGAGTAATGGGTAATTACGTCAGATTGGCTTATAGGTAAGTGTTTCGCTATAATAGGACTGCCATCAAGGTATGCTTAACGACTTGTATTAAAGTCTTCTTCGATGATCTCATGGGAACACTGATATACTTAACGTCTAAACCTCTTACCTATTTCAGTATTTATCTATCACCTGAGAAGTACTTGAGAGCATTACTTTGATTGGGTTATCAATAGGCCTTACTTGTTTCATTATTGACCATAATGGACTGAGAAATCTTTGCACCTTTCTGATGTGTTCACAATGACCAATAAAGTGATACCACGTGGGCATGTTGTTCATCGCTGAAGAAACGGACCATTGACTCATTACTCGTCTTCTTTGATCCCATGTACTTACTTATGTTGAAGACCAGAAGCAGTCAGTCGTATACACACATGTTTGCACCCGCTGAACTTTGTCGATAAAAAATGCATTATTAAAGAAAATCGTTCAAGATCTGCCTGACTTTTAGACTTAATAAATTAAAGATTTCTCAACTCGGTTGACATGGTTTGTTTGTTTGATTGGTTTTTAGCGTCGTACTTTAATTGTATTTCAGTTACAGGATGACTTTGCAATGTAGATAATATTGGAAAACCAGGATGGCACATAGGACATATGGAAGACTAGTCTGTGCTAAATATGTATACCTTGATAAACAAAAGCTAATATTATTATGATTGTAATATAACTTCGAAAAACCCACTTCGCGGTCTCCGCATTGATCTAACATTTCCCACTTTTTGTATATGGTTTTAAAGCTGCCTAGCGCAATGAAGGGTACATTCAAAGAGATTCAACAGCCAGATGCACCACACTACTGATCCATGAAGCAACCCTGCTAATAGAGTAGCTTTCAGAAAATATTAATATTTGAGTGAGCTCAACATAAAAACCAAACAATCGCTGAGACAGTTAACATATATGTCAAGGTAAAAACATATACCTTAGATATATTGTATATAAACTGTCACGTTAAACTTGTCTATATGTGACTGTGATGGGGCCTTTGTTTGAGGTTGTCTATTGAAGTGTCACATAGTATTTCTAGTGTAACACGGGTAACAGGAAGCACCTTCTCAGCTGTGAACCTTTCACAGCAAATGTGATCCCCAAGTACTTTTCTTAAGGTGCGACTCGATGTTTGGAAACAAGTTTGTATTCATTGATCCTTTTGGTTTGGCCGTACGTGTGTCCACGGTCTGTTGACGGAGTCCATTGATCAGCTGAATGACCAGTGAGCTGTCTTTGTATGAAGTGTGAGCGTTAATCCCACACCAATTGTATCTCTGCTCTATTATCCCCTTCCGATTAAACCGCAATCTCTCAATGGACAATCATTGAGTGAAATACATCGTTACCTAGGTGTGAAAATCGCTACCACCCTGGCCCGTAAAAAAACCCATCACCTAATGAAAACAATCATATTAGAGGTGTCTTGCTCAGTTAGGTGAATATTGTATTGGGTGAAAGTAGGCCGATCCTCAGATGCTGTTAGTCATGCTTTACTGGATAACAGCACATGTCAAGCTTTATTCGGTCGGCAGAATGAACGAAACTGGTGTGTTTCTGTTAGTTTATTTTCTACATATACGACGATTTTTGTCAAACTAAACAAGAATAAACAAGAAATTCTGGAATAGCCAGTCAGACTGAAGCTTTATTTAAATTCAGACCAACAAGGATAAATTGTTTAATTTATATTTAACTAAAGCTAAATCGAGCCGTAACAGGCACTGGAGAGAAGCTTAGAAATCACAGAATGAGACAGCGAATTGAAATAGATGATTATTTGATAGCTTCATGATATTGCCTATTCTTGATTCAATTGAGACATCTCAGGGAAGTGAAGACAGCATCGAGGACACTTCAGAGATTTCACAGAGGAGCTTCGCGAAAGCGAAAAGCCAAACATTAAGAGATACATTAGTCAATTTGGATTGACAAATGGTCCTAGTTTACAAACTGCCATCGCTTCTGTCCATTGAGCGCATATGCCAAATGTTGGCCGTAACCCTCATCGTCAAACAAAGTTAAGGGGGACTCTTAAAGGTCCTTTATTCATTTGTCAGAGATACCCGAATAAATATAGAGGTTAGGGGCAACTCACATGGTCTGCTCTGTAAAGTCCACGTGAACGCCGCCAAGCCTTCCCAAGAACAGATGGACAAATTTTCTGCTTGGAAGGATTTAAATCCGATGTTTGAATTATTTTTTCTCCTGCCACTGAAGCGTTCCGTTGTGTGGGTAAATGATGCGTGTTGTCCTTTCATTCCGTTCCGCTTTGCCAATCTGTCTGGGTGACCTTTGCTAATGTATCTTTCTATAGTTCCTTTGCTTTCCAATTTGTGCTTCAACCCAGGTAAGCGATCCAGTTGACAAACACTAGTTCTTTATAATTAGTATTCTCTCACGGTGCTCGCCCATACGGAATCATTTTATTTACGACTTAATTCATTGCAATTTGGATTATTTTTCGCTTTGGTGGATTCATCAATTGGTTTCTTTGGTTTACCAAAACTTTCATTCGTATTGTTTCTTTACTCAGAGTAAACTGACCGCTCAATTCACAAGAAAGTTGAAGAAACTGAAATAAAAAAAACCCATCTTCTTATTGTTAACACTTTTAAACAACCACCTTTTTTTTACCAGTACTGTGGATACCATTTTTACTACATGAATACAGTTTAAGAAAATATATGGACTGAGCTATGTGTTATATAAAAGAAGTATGATCAGCATATATTATACTACTAGCTACTGTACTGTTAAATGTTTTTTTTATCGAAACGCAGTAATTGCCAAGAAAAGAAAATGTATATGTTATATGATAAAGTGAAGTTTTTCCTCCCATATTTTAAGTTGAACGGTGAAATGTTTATTATGAATATATGCTTTCTAACGCAATTGACATGTATGTATGTTACTAGTAACAATATTTTTATTTTTATTTTTCGTTTGTGTTTATTTTGTTAGTTGAACAGTAGGGTTGTTTAAAATTTTTAAATGACCATAATCTCCATTATTGTTTGCTTTAAAACCCATTTGACTTTACGATTTAGCCTCAGAGAAATGTGTATATATATGTATAGACTATAAACTTTTAAATAAAAAGGAATCCAAATTGTTAATAAAGATATATTTCAATTATTTTTTCGATATTTATCAAAATTGGTTATGTGCACCAAAGCGTCGAAAAAACATAAGAAACATGGAATTTCCTTTGTTTGAAAGAATATAGTCCTGCATGAATACTCTTACTGGTAGGAAACCCGTGTGATCAGTGTAAATGGTGCGGTTTGTTGTTCTAAAGTTGTGAGATATATTAACGTCTTTGTCGTTTCTACGGCATAGTTTAAAACTCATTTTTAATATAATTTATTTTGTGTTTCAGATCAAATTGGAATGACAATGATGTAGAAAAAAGATACATAGACACAGCTATTTCTCGATGTTGTACGAGTTTCCGCTCAGCAAAATAGCGTTGGTGGAAAAAGCCATTTTTAACAATTAGAATGAAACGCAATTGGTGTAATCAGCAATCAAACCTGCTATATAAATATTTTTAAAAATGTGAGTGTACACTGTTTGTATATTAAAGGTATTCACCAAAGTATTTAGGTTGATTAAATTAAAACGAAATAGTAGCCCATATGGAAAATAAAACAGACCAGCGCAGCGACAGGTATTTTATACTCAATGTCTCAAACAAGCTTTATATCCGAATGAATCAATACCAAAATATATGTGATTTCATCAACCTAATGTGTTGCATTTTATCGATTTTTTTTCTTTTATCTTTGTGCGTTGCATTTATAACACTAATCTATAAATAGTTTTAGTACTCTTGCAAGTATGGTTGCTGTAAATGTATCCACTGTTCTCTACAAATCTAAATGAACAAATCTGTGAGCGAAACTGTTCCAAATTACACGATCTCTTATCGACTATAGAACATTTATTTTATTCGGAGCGATCGTGGATATCTTAATACCTGATATACTAGCGACTATTTCCAAAACAACAGACAGATTTATCATACAAAAGCCATATTTACTTGTATTTGTGTTATCTTATATATACTGTGTTAGAAAGCCAAGTGATCGCATGGCGTAAATAACGCTATTGTGCAATCAGCGACGGACACAAGACGAGCTAGTCAAGTTTTGAGATTGGCTAAACAATATATGCCGTTTGGTAGCATCATGTCCCGGAATCAGACAAGGGATTAGCTTAATTAGCCAGATAATTTAATCCCATTTCAACATCCTTGGCGAGTTAATCTTAGATACTTTCTGGAACAGAGATGCATTCTATAAGTGCATTAATGCGGACACTCTAAAATGTTCAAACAAGAAACGGAAGCAACACAAGCAAACAAAGAAAACGCATAATTTATCTACGAAATCGAATGTACCGATTTTTAAAATAATGTTTATGGACAATTCAACTCTGTAATATTTTTATTTCGTTAAACAGTGACCAGTACGTTTTCCTATCGTCTTTTTATATCTTGCTTCCAAATTATCTTTATGCCATAAAGTCATATACTGACAACTTTTTGCCAGCCGCATATTACCATTAAAATTTTTAATTTTGTTTTTCCCTTTTTTCCTGTTACAAGTGTATATTATTTAAGTGTTTTTTGCTTCTTTCTGTTTTTGTTTTAATGTTTGTTTCGCGTTAGGAGTTTTCCCTCAAAAAAGAAAACTGCTAAACTGAATAAATCATTATGTCAATAAGAGAAGAATCTAAAACGTAACATGGCTAATACATGTTGTGGTTGACCCATACACCCTTAGTCATTATATTCCAAACTTCAACTACAGACTTCAAAAAGCCTTAATACTTTATTGTGGTCACCAACCCATAAGTTGCGCATTTGTACACTTTATATGAGATAACAATGGAATGTGTTAAATGATAATATCATTTTCTTTCATAATTATAATTTTATTTGACTTTTTTTGTGGAGCAAACAAAGATAGTTTTATTGTGAGAAACCGCAGATAATTTAAATTAAAATTGCACAACTTTGAAAATCTTCGAAGGGGCCCTTAGGGTTATTTCTACACCTGGCCAGAGCGGTTTTAAAGAAATTGCCAAGTAAAAGCGATTTTCTTGACAACAATAGAGGGAAACGTTCGGAGAGTTTGTTCAAGAAAGGCCGATTAAAAATGTTCATTGTGGCGTGGTTTGAATGAGAAGGACCACTTCAAGTCGTATTTGTATGATGTAGGAGTCTTCAGAGTTGACGATACCAAGCTCGACAGTCCCGGAACAAAGGCTAGCCTAATCGCCTATGCATAGAGCCTTTCTTCGCCCAGTTAAAGCTAGTTAAGGCCTGGTCCCATGCAGGTGTTCCAGTCGCCATTACAACCAAAGTACTTACCAACCAAATCGGGAACTCAATAAATCATAGTCCTCGTCTGGGAATCCCCTCTTTTCCATGGCAAGGGAAATTTGAATACTTGTCCTGTACGAAATGATTTTAACCGGCATGAAAACTTCTGTCAATTTGGATGTGGATAATAGGGCTGCGTGCCTCTCCGTCTGTCAGCCTGGCCCAGGCACGACATCCTATATAGACAATTATACTTGTTTAGAGAGATTTAGCACCAGTGTACAATGCATTTATTGGAATGCATCAGAGCAAATACACGACTTCATCA
This sequence comes from Mopalia kennerleyi, assembly GCA_034783855.1. NCBI lineage: Eukaryota > Metazoa > Mollusca > Polyplacophora > Chitonida > Mopaliidae > Mopalia > Mopalia kennerleyi. Next base: position 6,212 of record JAVFBX010182035.1, read on the forward strand.
ACCTTTTCACTCTATAGAAATAACTACTGGCCGATTGACAACTTCTACAGCTATTTGACAACAACGGTAAACACAAGTCTCGCTGTCAATGAAAAACGAGAGAATTTAATTCGATAATTGTCTGTAGTTATGAATCGCGTCAGATTATGTGCTTAGGAACTTGAAGTGAAAGGTTGAATGATTTCTTAGAGTTCAAGATATACATATGTATATCTACAAAACTGCTCGTCATAATTGTCGATATTTTCCCATTCATTCATAAATACTTAGGGCACGACATTTAAAATACATGTACTATATGGATGGGTGGATTGGTGCGTTAATGTACTTACAAGAATCGTTAATAATATAATATTTAATGTTTGTTTTAATTTTACGCCCAAAAATTTCGTTCAAGATTGTATTTATCCACATGTTTACTAAAGATACGCGTATCTAATTGGATCCACGGATATAATGATGCCAATACGTTTTCTAAACTGCCAGATATTGTCTATTTACCTAGACTCGGCTTATCTTTTATGCCTTTTTCCTTCAAATACATTTTTTTTTTGTTAATACTCTTTCGAAAAAAAATCATTTTTATTAAAGCCAAATATGTAGACCATAAAAATATATACACAAGAAAAAAAGAAGTTCTATAGAATCACAAACAAAACAAAGGTTTTCTTTTTCTTTTACGGTTCTACCCATTATGCCAGATACATAATCTTAACATGAGAATTTATTTGATGACATCAAATCTAACTACAATCTCCCTTGACATTCGGTAACCTATTGAGCTTTCCTTTTGGTCAGCATTATGTTCGACCATTTAAATACTCAATTAAATCGATCCGAGTCTGTGTTAATATGTTTGTTTTTGGATTTCCACGTGTAGGTCTATTTGAACTGATGAGTTACAGTGGATTCATAGTCACACAATTTTCGCGTTAGCTTTTGTCGTTGGTATAGTTCGTCTATTTGCTCTCTTGAGAGGGAAGTGTGACTCGCTTTGAAGCTGCCTTTATCCCCATGCAGGTGTTCCAAACTCGGCACCAACAAAACACGTGACCATTAACATGGACTCGAATCAGCTAATGGCGGGCCGACAAGTTGGCATTTTGTCCAAAGCTAAATCAACGTTTTGGTGCAAGATGAAACGCTAAGGTGAAATCCAACTGAGAGATTTGTTCTTCAGCTTAGTTCAAATATGTATTAAATCACTTTATATCTTAAAATACGGCACAAATTATATACTATTGTTTGGATATAGCCAGTCTCCATTTTGTATCGAACCTTGTATGTGATATGAAAAATTTTAAATGCGTGATTTGCAGCCGTCGTGTTTAAAAAAAAGAAAGATATTTCGTGGTCTGCTTGAAGTGTCAACTTGTGTTACACCTTGATCTATGTTGGGGATTCTTCGTCTAAAAACAACGTTACAAAAGTAAACTAAGCCGTCGGAATCAGGCAGGTGAGATTATTCACAACGCTTTTATATCATGTTAATCGTAATATTTGCTTCAAAGTTAATTAGTAAAAAATAACTTTTATATTGCAGAAAAAAAGGAAAGGAAAAACTTCAATTTTCTTTCTTAACAGAATGCATTCTGGTCTTTTTACGCTTTGTATCTGTTAGACAGGAATGCTAACCAGTTGTTCAGTTATCTATTCAGGACTTATCTCCATTAGAATTTGTGTCGATACGATCCAAAGAGGCTCTAACGTCCCCGACCAAAGTACTGATTGTTCCTAGCAGCTTTGTCAAGTCGGTTAATGTTGAAAACTTATATCGGTGGATTCAAATTTCCAGAAATCCCTTTGATTGGTACATCGTGTTCACTTATACGACTCATATTGTATTGCTGGTATTTCCCGTGAGTTACTGTTTGGCTAATTTTTACATCGAATTCCCCTGTACCATCTGACTTTAATCGAGGTACCCATCATAGTATGCCTTGGGTGTCTTCTTTTGTCTTGTAGACGACTTCAACGTACATATTTGCTGTCATATCTGCACTTTTAATGCTATATCAAATCGATTCATAAACTATACAAGGTGTTATTTTTAAATTATCACTATAATTGTCAAATTTTGCCTTGTTCTCAAATACTCCTAAATTCTTTGCACATTGATTTTTTTCTTGTTTAAGTGCGATTTAGGAGTTGGAATGATAACAAAACAAACAAGTCTTGTTTGTTGTGACCTGTATTTTATTATTGATCGATCTAATCCAATTTCTTTATCGTGAGGTATCATTCTATTGTCACTTTTGAACATTAGCATATCATAAAGTCATAAAACCACAACATTAAATTTCAACTCAGCGTAGTTTTCACAAAAGGGACCTGAGGTTATGAAATTAATTGATTGATTATTTTATTTGAAGACATAACATTATTTTTTTAATTAACAATAGAAGCCAACGGATTGTCACATTTAAAACAATCGAGAACTTTGTGAAATACGAAAACTAAACTATAACTGTGCCGAAGCTTATTTCCCAGCGTTGTAATGCTTGTTTTCTTGTATACTTTTTTAAAGACACTATCTACCGGTAGATTGTTGGTTCCAAGTCATCACACTTCAATTAGTTCAAACGGATTCTGGGCTTCCGGAGATAACTCTGCACAGACATACACTTTTGAATACATGTATTCGGCAAAGATTCGTCTATTACCGTAAAACAGCTTGACTTCACATACAATAGCGAAGAAATGGTTTTGCTGAAACATTTACACCTTCAGCCACAGGAAGTCTAATGTTCGCTATGTATACGCTAGAGCCAATAAACTTATATTTTAGGCGAAAGTATGAGCCACGTCAATATGGGTTGAGCCCGCCTTTATTGATATATTGTAAATGAAGGTTGTCTGGGTCAGAGGTCACAGCCTCGGACAATCCCAGGTTTATTTCACCATAAAATTCCGGCAGATTTTTTTCTCCAAGGAGGGTATTGTCCGAGCGCACAGAATGCCGTGTGATTGTATCAATCATTCTTAAATAGTGAGCTTAAATGCTGGGCGCTGCTATTGTTGAAGACCCCCTGGTCACAAATGTCAAAGTCCTTTCGACCGGGCGTAACATTTTCTTTAACATCTTATTTGTCACCCAGGCAGCCCGGCGAGAGCCTTTTCGTGTCATAGCACCTTCATAATAGCCTGAAATGAATCCAATTCAGATCCAGCCGTTTACAATTCAGGGGCCTAGGACCCCCAGGGTGTCATAATCACCTAAGAAGATGATATGCTGTGAGGCTAAATAAGAAATCAGATTGTTTTAAATCTCCCACCGTTCAAGAAATAGACTAAGCCTTGTTAACGACGACCTAGAGCCCTTCACGACATATTAGCATTAAGGGGTCCCATAAGTCAATACCTCTTCTCTTATTTGGCGCTTCTCTCAGTACGGCTTATCTATCGCCAAAAGAAGGAAGCGGAGTATGGAAATGTGTGTATTAATCTACATTAGAGAACAGACGGCACGGAAAGTCTCGATATCATTTGTTTCCTTTCGCTCTTTGTAACAATAATAGGGTTTATCATTTCTAACCATCAGGAGGGTAGTACGGAAGCCAGCTTGGGAAAGTCCTTCCCGTACAGTTGCTACAATTCGCGTGTCTCAAAGCGATAGTGGCATGGCAACTGTCAGTAGAGCTGCCATGAGGTGGTTATATATCGAGGAGCGATGTCCACAAAATTAGCACGGTGTTGATCAGAGGGTCCATCCACTCACTAAGAGTGCTATACAAGAAGGTGCAACAGATCAGAAAGATAATATGTTGGATGTCTCGTGCCCACCCAGGCTAAGTAGCCGAGGCCATTGGGTTAAAAAGATAAAGAGGAGGCAAGTGTTCGTGAAAAGTCGCTATCCGGTCACACAAGCCCAAACGTCGAACCTTCATTACACCACTCCGTGTTGACTTTATCGAGGCGCGCTCCATTTGGCAATAAACACATTAGAACCGCAGCACCATCCATGTCAAAGAGAGAAAGAGTTTAGAGAAGAAATGATAATTGATTGCCTGCTGGAGAGAAGTATTTCCGCTATGAAGGATGTATCTGCTTGCATGAAGAAGGACATCATTTCACATTCATTACTCGCTCGATCATTAAGCGTTCTGCCGTCTCGTCGCTTGCCTCTGTTTCGAGCCTTCTATTTACTTGTGTCAGTTTTAATCACAGATATCAGCCCACCATGCACACAGAGTATTATAAATCTATCTTCATTTTCGTAGAGATTAGTTTATATCTCTCGTTATATTGTATGTAGTATATTTGTTGTTGTATTCCGGGCCATCAGGAGAAAGTTGGCCCTTAGAGCAAAAAGAAACTTGCCCCCGCTCCACCTCCAATTCTCCAAATAATGATACTTAAACTAAGTCAACCACGGTGTCATCTAATAAAAGTCATTACTGGGCCCCTTTTTTATACCTGAGGCTACTTCTGTATGTCGAATCTAATATCCACCACACGAAATTGTCATTAATGGCAAATTCACAATATTGCCATTCACATACTGAGGAGATCACATATTTTAATTTGTTTGCCTTGCTTAATGTACAGCCTCATTTTTGTCCTTGTTTTGCTTGGGGCCCCCTAAACGCATGGGCCCCAGGCCGACGCCCTACCTGACAACATATACTATTGGGCCTGGTTGTACTGCCAAACACTTGTATATCCTTGGTCACTTCAATGTACTTACAGAAACAATATTTTTGTCAACAGCAAAACCTAATACCTTTCCCTTGTATGCTGTCAGGCAAACATAATTGGGAGTGTGAAACCAGTTAAATATTAGAAAAACAATAATAACGTCGTCACTACAAACCCGCTGTAGCTTAATAGAAGTTAACTAAATTGTTTTTAAATCAATGTTAGTACGAGATTGTATTTGGTAAAATGATGCCTAAATTAATTTTATTCAACGTCTAGATATTGTCCTGTACCAGTGGGAAGGGCGACTTTATTACTCGATGACAATTTGTGATACCATGCAGCACTAATTCAGCAATACCTGCTCGAGCTTTATTATCAATTCGCCACGTGGATATCTTTGTTAATCCACAAGCCGTCTTTGAAGAGAGCTACACAGAGAACAAACCTTGCTGGCAGGAGAGCTTTCCGCCGCAAGTTAAATATAGAGTTAATAGGAGAGGTATGAGACCAGGTGAGTTGTAGGGCACTTGTCCTAACCGGAAGCCAGTCTCAAGCAGTTTTAACAGACCGTCAACCAAATATGAATAACAGTAATAACCCATGAATACACTATTGAGAGTGACTTTTTAAACCAACTTGACTATATCGCGCGAACAGAAAGTCTCCAAGCACGTACCACTATGGTTTACCCACTGAGCTGTAGTTTTCGCTCGACAGCCGTATTCTAGCCACTTAACATTTGAAGAGAGATCAAACAACAATATCCCCGGTTTATATCGATCCTTGTTGTAAGTGAGACCGCTTTTACTAACAATGGGTAAATTGACTAGCTCATAGGACTCAGTCATATAGAACTCTACACAGCACCTTTGGAAATTGGACTTATTTCCGTAGTTTCGGATCAGCATATGGTTAATTTAGCCACAATATCGGTGTTGCCTTATCACGATAGCATATATAATAACGTTATGACTCGTTTTGCGTTAAGGTTCAGTTAGAACAGATGCTAGTTTAGAAAGTTTTGCGTACAAATAATTGCACGCTGAAATCGAACCCTCGCCCGATACAACCAGGCACCAGACCAACAGCGATGTACGCCTGACACCATGGATCAGTCAGTGCAACCATGTAAATATCGTTGGGTGTAAACCGTTTGGTTGGTCGTCTGATCATTTGGTGTCTGACGGAAGGTCGTGGGTTCGAGTTCTGTAGGCTTATGTTTTTCAGCCTCTAAACGATTCTTATCACCAATCCGTACTAGGGAAGGAGTATGTTCACTGAATAAAAGACATAAACATTAGTATAGATAGAAAATCTCACGTGTGCATTGAAATACATTTTTGTAACCCATGCACACAAAAGATAATACTTATACTCTATATTTTAGACAACAGTTCTTCGCTTATCTTGAATAAATTAAATTCAAATTACCATTGACTCAAGTTCAAGGTCAGACAAAGAGTTAAATGACATCTAAATTTTAAAACTTTTTCGTTTAAAAATCTCCTATTATTGTGGTTGGATGACGTTAACGTAAGTCGATGGGCATCATTTGATGTTTTAGTTTTATTAGAATTACTAGTGGTTGGATAAATGCAGAAAGACAATTCGGGTCCTTCATATCGTGATCCTCTAAAACTCGTTGGTTCTCTCAGGCAAAGATCCCGGATTTTTTCCTTGGTGGAAGCATGCAATGTTTTCTTTCTTTACATTCTTAATGAATAAAGTACTTTATGAAGTAACATTTGAGCAAGGCAGTGCGTATATTGTTTAAAGCAGATGTTCGAGTTGAAATAAAATTTATCTGAAAACCATCTCGACCCCAAAAATTACTTTGGTAGTTGCGAACGAAATGGTGGCGGTGTGTGGCGATGAGCGAATTGGTGTCATCGTATCTCGATGAATGAATTGGTGTAAGAGTATCTCGATGAAAGAATTGGTGTCCGTGTATCTCGATGAAAGAATTTGTATCCGTGTATCTCGATGAATGAATTTGTGTCAGTGTATCTTGCTGAACGAATTGGCGTATATCTCAATGAACGAATTGGTGTTGGTGTATATTGATGAATTAATTTGTGTCAGTGTATGACGATGAACAAATTGACTTTAGTGTATCTCGACGAATGAATTGGTGTCAGAATATCTCGAAGAACGGATTTGTGTCAGTGCATGGCGATGAACGAATTTTTTTCGGTGTTTCTCGATGGACGTATTGATGTCAGTGTATATGACGATGAACGAATTGGCGTCAATGTATCTAGATGAACGAATTTGTATCAGTACATGACGATGAACGAATTGGTGTCAGTGTATCTTGATGAACGAATCTGTGTCAGTGTATCTCGATGAACGAAATGGTGTCAGTGTATCTTGATGAACGAATTGGTGTCAGTGTATATCGATGAACGAAATGGTGTCAGTGTACCTCGATGAACGAATTCGTGCCAGTGTATGATGATGAACGAATTGGCGTCAGTGTATCTCAGAAATCTTTTTTGAACATATTAGGAAACTACAAATCATCCTTCAGTAATGCTAGCTAGAGTGTCTAATATCATGGCATATTGCAGAGCTTCAACAAAGAACATAACACTCATACAGCTTTATTCAATGTGGACGGCCAATCGTTTTAGAATGCTGTGAGGAAAACTGAAGGTAGACAAACATGAAATCTCATCATTGACGTGGAATTAGATATTCGGGTCGTGTTAATAACATAATTCTGCATATTTTACAACTGTTTGTTGTTTTTCCCTGTGTTCAGACACTTTACTATTTATTCTCTATATTGACACGTAAGGAGAGCTGTTAAATTTGGTAAATATCCCGGGTAAGATCTGAGCCACACGTTGTTGACCCTTAACAGCAGCTATTAAGGCCGGTAACAAAAAGCACCAGGTAGCGTTTTAAAATACTTTATTCAACTGATTATTCTAGATTGTGGTATATCTTAACAGAGTACACACACTGAGAGATATGTGTTTGACATGCTGGATACCGAGCACACGGATCAATGAGGAAGCTTTAAGTCCTTTGTAATGGTGCTGACTAAAGCTACACGCGGGAGTAGATGAAAACAAAGCTGCTTTACAAAGGGGTTACGTGACTCGGGGGTGACAGGGTATGCGATGTGTGTGATTGTCGGACAGTGGCATTGGGAAATTATTGCAACACACGTACAAAACTAATACAAAACAAATCACGAATATGTGAACCTATTATTTAGATTGTAACAATCCAACGAAGTTTGTGCCTTATAAGGCAAGTTATTGTAAAACATTTCATAGTAATTTGTTTTATGAAAAATGATTTTAAAAATTAAAATCAGTACACAAATCAAAAGAATTAACTTTACATATTGATACATTTATTTAAATTAAATTAAATTTATTTACTTATTTGTACGTCTACTTAGTGGATTGGGATTGTACACTGTCACACTGGATGTATAATTCATTCAAATTGTCTTTATTTATTTATTTATTTATTTATTTATTTATTTATTTATTTATTTATTTATTTATTTATTTATTTATTTATT
>JAVFBX010182046.1:0-14390 GCA_034783855.1 Mopalia kennerleyi
GCCTTTAGATCTTGAGAAATGCAATAGTTATGGCTGCATTGAAGCGTATGTTTAGGTAACATTATTTCCTAGAAATTATTTCATAGATATTGCCGAATGGAAAGTGCTCAAAACGTTTTACATGTTTCGGACAATATGCCATGCTATTAAATGGATCTAAGCCGTGACTATGTGCGATTTAAGTTGAACCTGTAACTTTAGAATAAAATCTAAACCATCACAAGTTTATGAATACTGTTTCATTATAACTTGATCTTCATTCAGTGTTATGTGAACCCGATCTATCGAGACGTAATGACATTACTCACGCCATTCTTCTAGTTATCTTTATCTCACTGCCAATGTAATATAAGTAAGGCATTAAACTACAATGCGAAGGGACATCTCGGTAATATATATAGACAAAATTGATATTTAAGTTGTGCTATTGGCAGACAAAATACAGATGACATTTACAGTATAACACATTTTGGCCCTCTGACAGAGAGTAGTATATTCTCACTATCGCCATTATAAAAGCCAACAGTCCATTTAATGTTATTTACCTTAGTTAAGTTTAGAAGGAGTATTCGTTGACAAAGATATCAAAGTTTTCTGAAGTGTAATAGGTTTTTGGTTAACAGTTAAATCCACAACGGCCATTAACGACAGAAGAAATGTTTTGCTGGTTTTCAAGACAGTTATGAAAATGACCATTTCTGTACAATTCTGCTATTATTGTGTATGTTACGTATTAAATTAAATGGAACTACATCGTTATTCGTATCTCATTTCAGAATAATTAACCACTGAGCCTCGTCGAAGATGTCAGCAATACATATGTTATAATAACTGATTGTAAATGAATAAATCAGATAATTGATTCCTTCTTTTCTAGGTCAACTGGTTCGGGTTGGGCGGGGTCTGTCTTCCAGTCACAGCCTTTCTATAGCCGAACTTAAGCGTGACCCAAATCAATTTTATCCTTAAATGGGAAAGTCAGTATATCCCAAATGCACCGTAAGAGTTTTTTTTTTTTTATCTTTTACCGTCATAATTATTTACTATATCTAGAATGGGACTTAATCATAATGCGAGCATATTCAGAATTGCTCACCATTCAAACAAACACATACAGTTTGTTACCTCTCTGCACATGTTTAAAACCGCCAAAAACGTGTTAACATCGATCAAATTGTCAATAAAAAACAATTACAATTGATTTAACTTTTTTGTCTTATCTCAGTGTTGAAAATAAAATTCTTCGTAATTTAATTATTTACGTGGTGCGGTTCGGCTGTTGCTAGAACTGTATGAAGAAAGGTACAATATGATGGCTTATATCATCCTACCTCAGCAAACCCTATCTCATAACGCAGTGGTTCACTTTATTTATTTATATTCTTTTTTAAAGTATTTTTTCTTTATGTGGGAGCGGTGAGCTTGGCTCATATTGCTTCCCAATAAATACAATTTCACAATATGTAAACTTTGGTGCGTAGTAGCAATTAAAACAAACACAATTTCATGCAGTACAATAATATACGCGAGGTGCAATAGATTAGCTTACATATCATATCATATCAAGTTTGGTCCTATTTGTATTTCTTTATATTCACAAAGAACGGAGTACTTGTCGATAGATGTTAGTTTATGTACCATCTATAAAAGTAAGCAACATATATGAAACGAACACATCGAATTGTTATATTCGAATACCAGAAAAATAACTTAGACGGAATCTGAAACAGTTAATTTCCATTACGAGTCAAGTAATTTGGCACATATAAACAAATCGAGACAACAGATTAGACGATTGTCTACGTTTGTCAAACGTTTCCGGTGATGGTAACAATCTGTAGGCTGCCTGGTACCTGCAGTATTACGATCCTTGATTTAAAGGTTCAAGAGCCAATATATTTTTTGATGTACATGTTGTTAAGGAGACACACCTCTAATGGTTCCGAATCGTTATAGAGGCTTTTAAAGTCAGTGGGAGACGTGCGATATCCAAAACCACAAGAGTTGTTATCCAATCACTGCTGGTTCATCAAATTGTATTGTGATAAAAAGGAACATCGGGAGTTCAACAGTTACTGTTTTTTGTCAAGAGAAGAATTATCGATTTTAATGTAATTACCAGAAACCACGTGCCAGAGGACTGCCTAAGGACGACAATCGGTCTAATGGCGATGCCTCAACAATCACATTACTATAAAAAAATAAACTCGTATTTTATTACATTGTCCGCTTTGTCTTTTTTTTAGATAATTATTTTCGCGCCTTACACTGAGAATAATTGTTGCTTTATAACGTACCAGACTTGTATAGTCGCTTTATATCTTTTCAACTCTTATAGTCAACCCTGAAAGACATACTTTTTGATTTGGTTATCTATTATTGTTTCTAATTCCGAAACTTTAAATTGTCCATTTTTTACCAACCTAAAGTCAATATTATACGTTGGATGTAACTCTTTGTTAAGGTGATGGTATGAAATAAAATACTTCCTCACCTCTGATAATTATCGATTTTGTTGTTTGATCGATTGCTTGGATGATTTGCAGATAATCTGTTTTGTCAATCAGAATATGGAGTTAACTGTCGTAAAAGAGCGGTGCTGAACAACAATACAATAAGGCCTTGCAAGTAAAGCCCATGAATGTTAAACCGTGGCTACTTAGCTGAATTTTGCTCCACGATGAAAATAATTTCGCCAACAATCCAAAAATAATTGGATCCTTACTGATTTCTAACTATAACATATCTTTCAGCAGTGCCGACCGATCATAATTGTAATACATTATGGGGATCAATCTTAGGAAACCGTAATATGGAATATTATGGTTTATAAGGTGATACTGTTTCTGTATCAAGGTCCTCAGTTGGAAGGACATAAAGCTACTCGTATACCACACCATGGCCGCCGGCCATTGCCAGTTCACCGGAAAGGGTATTACTATATTGTTATATGGTATTTGATCAATTTTGAATTCCAGAATATTAAATAAAGGAGATATCCATCAAAAAAAGTAATTTAAGCCGTCGCTTTAGGTTTTGTATTATCTTCAAAACAAAAATCTAACAATTTCAGGACAAATTAAGCCAGTGGCAACAATTTATAAGTTCTGAAGGTAACCAAGTTAGAAACGGTGATAAAATAGTAAGAAGAGGCTGTTTACCGAACCAATTTGACCTATGAACACTGTTTACCCAAAATGCAAGTTGATAAAACCAGTGGAAATAATATCTTAATACGCCGACAAAATGCAAAAGAAAACCAAACAAGTGGAATGGATTAGCTTTTGCTCTTGCCAAATTAAACGTTATTTAATAAATGTTTTATTTATGTTGCTGATAAATTTAATCCCATTATTTTTCCTTGCAATAACTTAATAATATTGGAAAATGTTTAACATTTAATTTTACAAATGCATAAAAATTGTATTAAATAGATTGAATCGATGTTAATCCAATGCTGTGGGCGTGTTGTTAGGCCCACTCACCCTGGCTTACGAAATGTAGAGTGTCATATTTTAGCTCTTTTGAACTCCAATTCCCTGGCTAGTTATTTAAGTTCTAAGTGACACATCAACTGCTGTTTTGTTGTCCTGTCTTCGGGAATTTCGAGGCAGATTTAAAGTTTAGTTAGTTCCCTTTTCCTTAAAGATTCGCCGTTGGGAGATGCACCGACCACGATGCCACTGGCTGCCATAAAACCCCAGATTGTTGATGTTTCAGAAAAGCTTTATTGTCTCAGACAGAAAGGAAAATCGACCAGATTATGTTTCCCTTTTGGGAGGAAAATCTCTCGTTTAAGTAACGCCAAGTTAAATATTTTTTGAGCAGTTTGTAAAACGTATGTCACAAATTGAATTCTATATTTGTCTTTTTCCCCCAGGACAAGAAATAATAACCACAAATGGAAGTTAGCGGTCTGTCATTTTTACCAAAAATTAATACGACACAGTATGCCCCTGAAACAGTACAAGCGGTTATTTTGAAATGAATTTAGTGCAGATTTATTGAATTCTAGTTCAAGCGGTAAACTGTTCAAGCAATAGGTGAAAGCAATTTATAAACGGTAACCCTCTCTTTCAGGCGCCAAGTTAAATATTTTTTGAGCAGTTTGTAAAACGTTTGTCCGGGTTGCGCTCGTTTGTAGACATCGGTATTTCTCATCTATGCAAACACCAAAAACGGAAACAAAATGAACTAAACAGATAATACATAAGTATTACAAACTTGAATTATGCCAACGTTTTAAAAAAAAATGCAACTAAACATTGTAAATGTTATGTTGAAAACTGTGTTCATAAGAGTTATTTACAATCATTCAAAAAAATTACATTTGATGATACACACCGATCCGTTTAAAGAATTTGATAAAAACATGGCCAGCAATGTTACCACACAATTTCTTCATACAGGTAACTGCCTAAGAGTCGCAAAGTCTACACCGTCAATCAATATGGGTTTGATGTCGTACACGCAGTCACATATTCCCCTTTGGTTCGGATTTTTCCTGATCAAAAATGTGGGTTTTTTGTGTGCCCTAAACGACATCAAGTTAGAACCACCTGGTCCTTTCGATCCATTACATGGGAATAAAAATTTAGACCAACAGCAGATAAATGTCAAGAAGTTTATTCTGGGCTTCCTTGTCTCATGCACCCTGCAAAGGATTAAAAATGTATTTAGAAATTTGGGGCTTGATATCTTTGTAATATATTTTTAATACATTGAGAAAGGGGGCTTGTTCAAGGCTGCTTGTGATTTCCTGTCCACAAATAAGTTTCCGGGGATACCCAGATGTCTCGTTATCAAGCAGATAAGGACTACTGCTAACACTGGCTTCTAGACCTTTATATTGAGTAAGAATATACAGGATTGCTGGCTGCTTGACCTTAAAGCTATCGATAGCCAAAAGGCAATACAGTGAATCAATGCCGAAAACAACTGTCTGTACATGGTGCTTGGAGATTAGTTATAGAGCCAGTGAAATAGCCTTGTCTTTAGCAGAGAAGATGGATGCAGCTGAAGGGAGACAAAGGAAAGTAACATTCTGCAACCACACTGCTGCAGCTGCCACCCCTATCTTCAGCTTTCAACTCATCGGTGTAGACAAAGGAGTGGTCATCGTAACCATCCCTTATCTTACCAAATTTCTGCTGTAAAAGAAGTGGATATGTTTCCGACTTCTTTTGATCTTCGAGATCAATGAACAGTCTAGGCCTTGGAAACAGTCAAAACGGAGAAGACGGAAAGGACACAAATGCAATGTATTGTAAAACAAGTCCAGATTCCTTGCTAGATGTGGTCTCATTCGCAGCAATTGTCATTGGACTACGATCAAACCAACCTGCAAACGCTGAATCGAAAACAAGCAGGGTTATCGGGGAATGCTTTTAATGTTGTGGCATATTGAAGACCAAGTATTATTCTTCGATGGTTTAAGGATGGCTCGTTTGTTTCTACAAAAAGACTCTCGATTGGTGATGTACCGAACGCTCCGTATACCGTAGACCATGATGGTGGAACGGCTCCAGGTTTTTAAAATTGTTGTCACGTGCTTAGCCGTAGACGATGTGGCCATATTCCAGTTTGGAAACAGTCGGCACCACAATAGGTTCTCGGCACGACCTAAATAATGTCGAGAGCATTTGTTCATTTAGCTTTAAGAGCATCAATGTGGGGGATAAATGACAGGTAACTGTCACATACCAGTCTGAGAAATTTGTTCTCCTTAAAAATCATAATTTCAGTGGAAGATTTATACAAGCACTTACTGGAAATAGCACAAAGCGTTTCGTCTCTAAAACCAGATCTGAAACTTTTTTCAATCATTTAAAATCAGTATCTGAACGTCTGAATTTAATTATATGCAATCACTCAAATAAAGTACAACTTCTGGTTTGACTTTGATTATAAACTAGTTGATTGATTGCTTGTTTGTTATTTTGTTTCGTTCGTGTTTAACGCCGTAATAAAGATTATTCCCCTTACATGACGACGTGCCAGACCAATTGACGAAGGAAAACCACCCTCGATGCCACTGGTAATCCACACCGACAAGACAGGACAATAAGGGAAAGAAAACCCACAGCAACAGATCGGCTTTTTGTTGTCCCTAATCTCCGAAAACACAAGGCAACATGAACGTCTATCCCACTGCCGGCTATCTTTCTTCAGTAAGGGTCTGAATTTAGCAAACGCAACGCATTCTATGACACCAAATCATATTTGCTCGAGGGATTTAACAATAAGGTATGTACAAATTATTTTTAGATTGCATGAAGTGAATTTCAAGGACGAATCGATATCTTGAGGATTTGTATCGATATCCCCAAAAATCTCTGATCTGGAAAAAGTCCACATTGTCAGCTGGGCAAACACGAGACCATCTTTTTGTATTGATTTCTGCAGACTTGACTAACATTCGTCTTCTACAATGGTAAATATTGCTTTCCCATTCAATAATGTTGGAGGCGGACACGCGAAACAGATCGGTAGTATTGCAATACTCATCTTTATTGTCTTTCCGCCTTCAAACTGTTTCTTTTTCATACAGTCCAGCTAAAATCTGTTGATAAATCTGTTAGAATTATTCCTTGATAGCATACTTTACCGACATAAATATGTAGATTGTAATACCTCCTGTACACATTAATTTTGATTGAGGCTGGGCCTAATCACTTTAAATAACCAACTTGTCAACATTACATTTGAATGAAGCCAGCCAAAACTTATGATTAAGAGATGAACTTATCTGCCAGGAGTAACTATGTTTTTGTTTGGAAAGGGGAACACATCTTGATGTTTATATATCTCTTAGTATACCAGCATTTATTTACTAATTATTTTTGGGTTTCGAATCAACTCAACAAGAAAATAAACTGTGAATCTGAATAATCTTGTTTTCGAATCTGTTTCCTCAATTTCAGTCTTTACGACTGAAAATTAACAGGATGTCTTATGAAATGAGAAATTAATAATCGGTTTCAAGGTTGATATATAAGTCACATAATTGTCTGATAGACGAGTGAAATATATGCATCAATAACGCGTTTTACAAGACCAAATCACATTGTTCGCAGACCGCAATTAAGGTCATGTACTCCAGCAATGGTCTGTTGAATGTCGAACTCTGCTGTTCAATTTGTTCCAACCCACATACGTCTTGTGCCCTACATGCTTGATGTAAAGGACTGTCCAATGAATTATGGCTAGTAATAACTTTGGAATAGTTCTTTTCAAGAGATTTCAGATAAAGTCCACTTGACGACATCAATTTATCTCAGAAACTGTCAGAAATAACCCGATCAAGGAGTCGAATACCCGCTCTGAATTTAACCTTTCGTTGACCACAATTTCCACCGGACTAACAAAGTTGAAGGACAGTAGTGAATTGACATTGTTATGTCATTATATACATCACTTATTTACTGTAAGCTGGGGTTTACAGCAAAAACATTATACACAGATGAATTTTGTGGCAAAGTCCCGCTATTTTAATATAAACTGCACAATATTAAAGTGGTCATAGAAAAATAATCCTTTGATTGATTGATTATGTTTTACGCCTTATTTGAGGGGGTTTCTCTTATATGACGACGCGGTGTATTCCAATCATCATTGACACTAACATTACCAAGATGTGAAGCGTTTCCAAAATGTTGGGATGTTTTTTTACTCCAATGCTAAGTAAAGACCACATTGCTACACTTAAAACAACTGCCCTTAGCTAGAGGGCCATAAAAAAATGCTATCCTTGCACTGCCTATGCCTAAGTTTGTAATTAGATTCTCATTGTTTTAAAACATGTTTAGTTTCAATCCCATTCTGGAGCACTATTCCCTCTCATATGACAATAATAATAATGGTTCTGGTGGAACCCGTTTTGGTTCTGTATTGAACTCTCACACCAATTATTCTATGTATTTCTCCCAATCTTATTATCGCAAAGAACCATTATGTTTCATTAGGAATCGGGATCCATTTAGAACCATTCTCGTTTCTAAAGAACCCTTAAAGAACCATTATTTCTAAGAGTGTACAGTACTTTCAATGTAATGTAATGTGGTAAACAAATTCTCCTCCACATGTGTGTTGCCTTTAGACAAGAGACGTTACAGATGCAATTTTTTTTAATAATGCTTACCAAATCAATATCTGGTGAAAATCTATCAAGTTTTCATAAAGACAAATGGGTTTCAAGAACGTTGATAGACAAATTCGTCTCCCGACCTGAGGCTTCGTTTGGAAACAAATCTCAAATTTATAGATTGTTTTAAAAACTGTACAAAAGATTAAGAAGTGAAATTGCCCATGACGACTTTTCCAGACATATTACATTCAATATCTGGGTATTTTTTATGACTGTGATTTACTGCACATTTTTGTCAGTTAATGAAAGTAATACATTAGTTATAAAACAAGAGGTAGATAATACCAGTTAATAAGATCTTTCTACCGTTAAATATGTATCCTTACAGCGTTAGAAAACGAACGACGAGATGGCTTACAGTCGACAAGAATCATTATTGCTCAAATTTATAGATTGTTTGTATAACAACTGCAGGGTTTTTTCTGTACAAAAGATTTAGAAGTGAAATTGCCCATGACGACTTTTCCAGACATATTACATTCAATATTTGACACTTTTTCCCCTAAGACATGAAATCCCATGACGACTTTTCCAGACATATGTCACAAATTGAATTCAATATTTGTCTTTTTCCCCCAGGACAAGAAATTATAACCACAAATGGAAGTTAACGGTCTGTCATTTTTACCATAAATTTATAAATATCCATCAAAAAATTAATACGGCACAGTATGCCCCTAAAACAGTACAAACGGTTATTTTGAAATGAATTTAGTGCAGATTTATTGAATTATAGTTTAAGCGGTAAACTGTTCAAGCAATAGGTGAAAGCCATTTATAAACGGTAACCCTCTCTTTCAGGCAGAACAATGGAATCCGAGTACACGGCGGAGACGAGTCACCAGATAGGAAATTGGACAGATTGTAAGCCGTGTTGTCTAAGGAGATGGCTCCAGCTCTGAGACGGAAATCGTCAATGATGAAATGATACCGACTCTGAACTGTGTTACCTGGGGAGATATCTCTAACTCTGAGACGGAAATCCCTGCTACTTACTCAACAGTGTCATCAACGAATAAGGTTCGCTGTCTGAGTCCGGATTCAAAGATGTTAGGCTTACTGTGAACAATGTGATCAGGGAGATGACTTACAATCGACAAGAATCAATCATTATTGCTAAAATTTCTTGATTATTTTTTAAACTGCAGGGATTATTTTGAACAAGAGATTTAGAAGTCTAATTGCCCATGACGACTTTTCCAGACGTATTAAATTCTATATTTGACTTTTTTTTTCCACATAGACATGAAGTCTCATGACGACTTTCCTAGACAGATTGAATTCAACATTTGACTTTTGCCCCAAGGACAAAAAATAATAACCCCAAATGAAAGTCGATTGAGTGCCCCTCATCATTAGTTTATTTTCTTAATGTCAAAAAAGATATAATTTTATTTCCTGTATTCTGCAAATCCTACGGTTAATTGATATGTGTAACCAGATATCTGAAAAGAAGGTTATTACCATGTTATAGAAAATATGGGATAAATATGTCACAAATAACATTATCAAACTTCAATAAGATGAAATAAAATATTTCAGTCATAGATTCAATAACTCATTCACGATTTATTCTGTTCCCTTTTCGTATATCCCAGAATGAAATGGCGTTTGCATTATGTAACGTACTAGTTCCTAAGCAATGGGGCAAAGATTCCATTGTTAACACAGAAGATAAAGATCTATCCATCTAGTGACGTACCCAGATCATCAAAGAATCCTATAGAAACGCTCGGTTAAGCTCGGGAAGCGCAAGTAATGTATCATTATGTAGTTAACTCTATTGGTCTGATCGATGCCAGGTCACACATTAGTGCTGCCCCCTGTCTGTTGTCCCGGACCAATGTGGATAAGAAATGCTTTAACCCGATTGAGCTGTACGATTTCCTTAGTAGTAACACTTAGAAACATCTGAATGCTGAATGAACTACTGCAGAATATAGGTTAACCCCCCCTAACGCCTGGGTTTTACTATTCAGGGAGGTACTTTCATCAACAAAGATAATGGGATCATTGTGGCATTAAAGATAAGGCGCTTCATTCAAACTAAACATTAAGCGTTTTATTGCCATTATGTTGATGTTAATGTAACTAATCCACGGGCGATAAACATGTTTTATAGCTGCAAGCTTTATCCAATGGGTGTTTGCACATTTGCCAACCTGATAATTAAGCATCGAGTTCTGATATAATTCGGCGTCCTTCTTTCTTGGCCACAAGATAGTATGTTGATGGAAAGATGACGCAATATGCTTATTTTATTCTTTTAAAAAAATTGTACACCCAAATAGACCTATAATGGAATGTTTTCGTTTCTCCAATCTCGGTCCAATCTAGCCAGCCAAATGATGGATCAATCGATTGTACTGCGCAGCGATAATCGCCTTCCTTGTCATCGTTTATCTTCCATCGCTGATATATCATACAATTCCCACATAAAATAACCCCAGAACTTCTACTAATACTTTTATAATTAATTGACACGTCAAAATGCCATACCTAGAAAGGTAAAATAAAAAACACTGTTTGAATTTGGGTTGCTTCGTATTGATGGATACACAACAAAAAATTCCAATAAAGCGATGCATCGTTCCAAAAATAATCATTTCTCAACCGATCGATAGTATTACGCTTAGTAGTATTGGTAAGTTTGAGTTGAGTTACAGTAACATGATTGATTTATGTTTGCTAGTGTCCAGACGTTGAGTAACGATATCAGTAAGTGTAGGATTTTGTTTTACATCAGATTCCCGTCAGCTAATGACATAACGTCTCCAATTCACATCTCAGACAGCCAGCAATCTTCTCCGATAACAGTGTTTAAGTGATTCATTCCATTAACTTGTCCACCACTTTACCCCACCGTGTAATTTTATCTGTCCATTTGTCCAAATATTTATTGCAGGTTTTCACGATTCATAAAACATGCAATTAAGCTTCAAGCCGTTCAGCCAAAGATGTCAACTGCATTTTATAATAGAAGTAAATGAGATATTCAGTGGAAGCATGCTATGATCAATTTTCTGGAAAAATAACGTTTTATTGTCTTGAGACGATTACATGGTAACCTGATATATAATTCCAAACTTCTATTAGCGTTTTAGAAACCAATACCCCCTATGATACAAGATTTACTTAGCGACCGGTAACTGTTGGTTATTATATTGCAGACTAAATTAGTTTTAATACCATAACGTTGCAATCATCTATGTTGCTCTCGTCAGCCCAGATTTTGTATAAGCACGGTAAACGCGGCCGGTACAATCAAAACGGAAAATTGAAGCTAATTTCACATAATCTGTTATGGTCATAAGCAAAACCTTTGTACCTCCTTTAACCTAGAATTTCGTCGGCAAGAAGCGATCTATTGAAGTCTCTGAAAAAAGTTCCAATCTAGCCAGCCAAATGATGGATCAATCTCTTTGTACTGCGCAGCGATAATCGCCTTCCTTGTCATCGTTTATCTTCCATTGAAGATATATCATACAATTCCCACATAAAATAACCCCAGAACTTCTACTAATACTTTTATAATTAATTGACTCGTCAAAATGCCATACCTAGAAAGGCAACATAAAATACACTGTTTGAATATGGGTTGCTACGTATGCGATGCATCGTTCCAAAAATAATCATTTCTCAACCGATCGATAGTTTCTTAAATTGTGTTGTGAAAAGAAAGAGTCAAAAGATAATACGAACCCAACCTATAATATTTCCATTACACATATTAAACCAAAAAGCAAGTGTGAGCCACTGAGCTGAACGTTAGCTGTCATCACATGTTACACATTAGGTGAGATAGACGTACACGCTATTACTGTTGAAATGCATTTGTGCTGACGATTGATTGATGAGTTTTTTTAAGCCACAGAGGAGTGATGTAAAAGCGACTGAAAAGATCGTTTGAGTTGAAAATGTTTCTCAGTTCACAATTATGCCCACACAGACTGTGTGATTCCATAAGGGTGTGTCAGCTAAGATTAAAGTTAGATAATGTTTGTTAGTTTGTTTGTTTGTTTGACTGGGGTTTTACTCAGCACTTAACTCTTATGACGGCGTGCGAGATCAGGGATGTGTGTTTCCACCTAGCGATGAGAGTACGGAGGCATTAGAAAGCTCTTTCCAGGAATACAGCTCTGAAATTGTACTCAAATACGAATATAAGTTTATCTTAGTCCACGTAAGTCCCATTGTTTTGTCCTTAAATGAAATTGGTATCGAAAACTGTAAGGTCTTTTCAAAACAGGGTTATCCTTCAGAAGTGCAATTCTATGTAACTCTTCTACTAATCTTTCACTGCAAGGATCGCTGAAGACAAAAAACGTACCATCGAAACATACCAAAAAGGCGTCAGTATGTATCATATTTCACTCAGTCTATAAGTGCTGGTGGACATAAAGTTGTACCAGATATTTAACCTGACACCCAAGGTTTTTGATCAGGTTGTCCAACGTGAACTGACACAACGTAACTTGATCCTCAACTGTGTTCTATAAGTTTAAGGTTAAAAGTGCACCTGTTGGGGTATATTATATTTGTCAGCTACATCGATTCGTATGTTTTTGCTAGAAGCAGTCTCGCTGAATGAAGAACAACTTATAAATCTAAGTATATAGGCCGATAGCTGACGAAGCCTATATCTAGGCACATCTGGCAATTTTCTATCTTTAATGAGAATACTCATAAGAAACACAGAATAATGGATGGAACGTATTTCATTTTACTTTGTTCGCGATAAATAGGGTTGTTTACCTCACATTGTAATTGTAATTTATTAATAAAATATATTCAGGTGAATATGCGTCTTCAAAAATCCCGTTTCTCAAACGTATACTCCATCGTGTTAACCAATTCCATAACAACCCATCGATTCCAAACCATACTTCCTCGTCCTTCAGAGGATATGCTAGTATTTGATTTACGAACAATAATATAATTATATAATCCTGCAGGATCCATGCCATGCTATCCTAATTTGTCGTTAATGAATATGTTCAGCTTTCAAGTCTTGCATGCAAGTTATGGGGAAACCGCGTTGTATTATTCAAATACCACGATTTCACTTTTGATGATCGTTTTCCTTGTCTTTGCTTATTCTCAATCTTGTGGCAATTTAGGATTAAACTGTTAAAGTTTATGGATTTTAGACAACATAATAACAGACTTGTAAAACTTTGGCTATTTATAAAAAAGATACCCAGCAGGAAGAACTTGCCTAACCTATGAGTGTAGTTGAAGGAAAATAAAGGGCTGTCGGCTATCGTTGCGAAAAAATATAATTTGATATTTTTTCGTGAAGAATCTGCCTTCCGTCAACGGGAATTACCTGCTCAAATTCAGACTTCAACAAAAAACGTCCTCTTAGCCTTCCAGGAATATAATGTGTCACTTCCCAGAATTAACTATTTATGGCTGTTTTTCTTGCTCTGAAGTTGCTTAAGCTTACAACTAAAGTAAAAAAGTACTGCTATTAATCTTTACTTTAACGCATCTACAGACAAGCCACTGGTCTTTCTGTTGATGTCGCTGAAGTACTGAATACGCGTCTACATCAGGAGGAGTAGCTTTAAGCCAAACATCTAAAAATATAACATATGAATAATAATTTTAGATCCAGTGATAAAGATCGAAGACAGTTACAAAAATATGAAAGTGCTGCGAACTTTGCCTTCAAGTGGATGTTCCAAGTAGTGTACTTTGTCGAATTTTTACTGTTATTCGATAATGGCGACATCCACGTAGTTCATTAAAATACATTTAGAGCAGTCACATCTTTCACGGAGCGCCTCTGTAATTGGTCATGGCATATCGGGAATCCTATTGCAATCACATTGTCTCGCTTTCCATCGAATTCGGTTTTCCCACCAAAGATATAGTCCTATGAATGGGATATAATTGTATTATTAATAGTGGGAGTAAAGCTTCATTAAAAAACTTCCCTGTTTGTTATTGATATGAAGGCATTTATATATAGCTACATGGTATATAAAATTGAAAAAGAGAAATATACCCGACATACGACCAATGTGATAACTAACAAACAATACCTCTTGAGATTACATGGCATTAATATACTGTCCAACAGCTGGCGATTTGTCATTAAAGCCACGGCTAAGGATACCTTCGCGTTCGAACCAAGTTTTTCAAAAAGTGACCGATATGTTGCCTTTAGATCTTGAGAAATGCAATAGTTATGGCTGCATTGAAGCGTATGTTTAGGTAACATTATTTCCTAGAAATT
>JAVFBX010182057.1:4331-14389 GCA_034783855.1 Mopalia kennerleyi
CCCCCCCCCCCCCCCCCCCCCCCCCCCCCCCCCCCCCCCCCCCCCCCCCCCCCCCCCCCGCCGAAGAGCAGAGACGCTCGAGGCGAAAGCCTATATCCAATCCTTGGGCTCACGCCGAACGGCAACGTGTGCCGGCCTTGGCGGCCATGTTGAAGATCCAGAGCCACTCTCTCCACCTCTAAAAGACCCGAACGCAACAACATCTGTTAGACGCTGTCTAGGTCATTGCCCTGATTGGTTTTGTGGAGTGTGACCTACACGTACTTGATCACCTTGAACCCACGTTCGTCGAGTGTCCTCCCATTTTCAAAAACACCACCGTCTTCCGTGAGGACACCCCTTCAAGAAACTCATTGGTGAAACCATGAAGCTGTTAGGGAACTCTGCCTATGGTAAAACCACCACCAACCTCGACGTCCACACCGACGTACATATCTGCGACGCGAAGACAACTCGAAAACGAATTAACTCACCCTACTTTCGGAAGACGTGTGTCATCGACGTCGATACCTTTGAAGTGAGGTCCGCCAAGAAGACCATAGTGTCCGTGTGATATGAGATAGTGGAGCCACAGGAAACATGCTCCGCATGTCTGCCGCCAGGCGACTAGGGCTGACTGTACACAACAGTCCCCAATCCGCCCACCAAGCTGACAGCTCATCTCCACAAACCGTATTGAGCGAGGAGAGCTTCATAATCAGTCGTGGACATCACAACTTAACGTTCCATGGATTTGTTGTCGAGAACTTGGACGTTGATTGCTTGGACGGCACCCGGTTCATGGAAATGAATGATATTTCACTTCGTCCAGCCAAACGGCAGATCAGTTTTAAAGATGGAGACGTGTACGAATACAGTAAGCTTACCCTGTGAGTTGAAGGATACAACTGTAGTTCTTGAGCCCCGTTATGATACTCGCCCAAACAACCCTAATGTCTACTCGTGGCCCACTCCTGATCTTCTTAAAATAGTGTATCCAGTAAGATAAAGATCATAAACAACACCAAATCACGGCAAGTTTTACGACCGCACTAACACTTCTGTCAGGTCTGCCCAGTATTCATCCCGCCCATTTCATCGGAAGTTTCTCACATACCAAACCCCCTAAGTAGGCTTAACCCACAAAACAAACGGCGGCAGTACACTCGGCTCCTGTACACATCGATCCTGATAAAATTCCTTCTTCCGAAATAGGAGAAAAGTTCAAGACCTCTCTCCAGCATTACTACTGGTTAAAACAGCGCCTCTGGGCCGTTTAAGTCTGTGGTCAATATAGGTCCAGTTCCCCCTCCTCGGCGTAAAGGACGCCTTCCCTTCTACTCCAGACATAACTTCGTCGAGCTTCAACACAAATTTGATGAATAAGAGCCTTAAGTGTATTTGTTCAACCAGAATCCGACAACGTCAACGTTGAAAAGCTGGACCCGTCATTTCTAGTCAAGAAACCCAACGGCGAATATCGTCTGGTGACCGCCTTTGCTGACTTTGGGCGTTACAGCAAGCCGCAATCGTCACTGATGCCTGATGTCGACTCGACACTTCTGAAGGGCTCAGCCGATGTCCCATCAGATTTTGCCAGCCGCAATGCTCCGGATTGTGACAATCAGCAATGTCAAGTTTGTTCCTTCGTCCAACGGTTAGAAGATTGTGTTGTTCCAGCCTCATTTACTACACACATTATTACTGGCAGTATAAAGACGCCATATTCCAACCGTTCCACCTGGCTTACCATACAGTCAGGCTATCCCGACCTAAGCCGCACACACGCCCATCTTAAGCAAGGCACGCGGCCGTCAAAGAAGCTAACAAACATTACTGATGTTAAACGTTACTTGAAAAAGTTACGATCGCTAAAGACGGACTTCTCGTCGTTCGCCACCAGGATCAATTTCGTGGGATAGTGTGTACATTGTATTGGGCGTAACTTCTGGTCTTACGGGATTGGTAACGGCTGGTGACGACAAAATCTCAGGAATAACTGGAGGCTGGTCGTGCTATGATGTTGAGGGACATGGATCGTCATCCTCATCCTCATATGACGGTATGTTGAGGTGTTCATGGACTTTCCAAGAAGGAACTGCATAGTAATCTGATAGCCGGACCTTATAAGATGAACTTAGTAGCTGTGAAGCGGTGAATTTTTTTATTTCACACCATGGACTGTTCACAGAAATGACAAAATAACTGTCTCGAGCACGGGTTTTAGATCCACCAGAGTATAGATAGACAAGATCTCCAACGGCTAAGACAGGAGGAGTGAGTCACTTGCCCTTCGGGCACTTTGATAGTTCCCTATGAGGATGGTTTTTGGAACGGTTGATATGTTGGGTATCGATTAATCTTTGGTCGTAAACGGGGAATTGAAGGTAAGTAAACTAATCTCACTGGGTCCACATTTCCATGGCGGATAAGCCGCTTCACCGTATTCTGGAGTTAAAACGAGACGTTGTCATGGCAAGCAGAATGTGCAAAGTGGCTGTGTCATATGGTTCCCCATTGAGTAGCTCTATTTCTAATTC
Organism: Mopalia kennerleyi; assembly: GCA_034783855.1. NCBI lineage: Eukaryota > Metazoa > Mollusca > Polyplacophora > Chitonida > Mopaliidae > Mopalia > Mopalia kennerleyi. The sequence goes on from JAVFBX010182057.1 coordinate 6,851, forward strand.
TTGACTTGCCTTTTCTGCTGCCGAGTTCTTGTTGGTGTTTTTAGGGTGACCGACTTCGATAGATATGCCAAATTGTTGTAACAGCTGATCGTTAAAAAGGTATTTGAATCCAGGCACCAGATCTGTGCGTATACCAGAAGAGGGGCTGTCCATGGGTTTTAATTCCAGAACAATATGGAGTAAGTTGTCTCTCAGGACCGAGCTTTTCTCATCGGGTATGAGAATAGACTTGGTGAAAGATGTGATACTTTCCCTTAAGACAAGTATTAACTGGCGCGCTCGTTGATCAGATCTGTAGCGAATGAGACTCCAAATGAGCAGGGTGGGGTTTCCGTGGATTGTTCACTCAACTGATGCGGCACTTTTCGCAGAGATGCACAGCGATGACATCCTGCATCTAAGGCAAAGAAGGAACGACGAAAAACTTGTTTTAGCTGGTGTATGGACGGATGATCTAGTTTGACATGAAGAGCCGCAAGCAATCCATCTAGGACTTGTCTGGGGACCATAATACCGTCTTGTGTTGGTCGAAATGGATCCTGGGAGCGAACGACGAGAAGTCCGTCTTTAGCGATCGTAACATTGTTCAAGTAACGTTTAACATCAGTAATGTTTGTTAGCTTCTTTGACGGCCGCGTGCCTTGCTTAAGATGGGCGTGTGTGCGGCTTAGGTCGGGATAGCCTGACTGTATGGTAAGCCAGGTGGAACGGTTGGAATATGGCGTCTTTATACTGCCAGTAATAATGTGTGTAGTAAATGAGGCTGGAACAACACAATCTTCTAACCGTTGGACGAAGGAACAAACTTGACATTGCTGATTGTCACAATCCGGAGCATTGCGGCTGGCAAAATCTGATGGGACATCGGCTGAGACCTTCAAGTGACGGACTGACATTTGAAATATGCTGACGATGGACAGAAATGTGTTTTTCGCACGCTTGGGCACAAGGTTTGCTATATGTTAATATACAGGCTTTATGCTCGAATTGGATGATGAAAGGACTAAACTGTTTTTTTGCTATGGCGATGTAAGGAGCCTCTTTTTCGCAGGGAAGCCATGCGATTTGATGTCCACGAAGTTTAGCGCTGACAAATCCAGCTACAAATTGCCTTCCGTCAAGATTAATGTATAATGTGACCCCGATTCCTTTTTTTTACTGAGCCGTCCGTTAAAAGTTGATCCGATGGACGAGGGAGGTAGATTGATCGAAGTGACTGATTCTAGAAAATCGCCAAGGACACGGCAAGTGAGCTCTTCTAACGCTGTTTCCGAGCCTGGTATTCCTATAGGTGAACGAGCATATACACGAACGCCTTTGAAGTGGGTGGACACGCCGCAGTATTTCATTGATTCTTTGGCGAGAAGAATCTGGTAAAAGGCGTTGGATAAATCTGTGGAAATTATGTATTTCCACTTTCCTATCTGGCGAAGTGTCGAGTCGACACTGTAACGCACAACGTCTGGCTGTAACGCGCAACGTCAGCAAAGGCGGTTACTAGGCGATATCCGCGTTGGGTTTCTTGACTAGAAATGACGGGTTCAGGTATTCAACGTTGACGTTGACGGATTCTGGTTGAACAAATACACCTAAGGCTCTTATTCATCAAATTTGTGTTGAAGCTCCACGAAGTTATGTCTGGAGTAGAGGGGAAGGCGTCCTTTACGCTGAGGAGGAGGAACTGGACCCATATTGACCACAGACTGAAACGGCCCAGAGGCGCCGTTGTAACCTTCAAAGTTCACGTCAAAAACTTCGTCGTATTGCTGGAGAGAGGTCTTGAACTTTTCTCTTATTTCGGAAGGAAGTATTTTATCAGGATCGATGTGTACAGGAGTCGAGTGTACTGTCGCCGTTTGTTTTGTGGGTTAAGCCTACTTAGGGGGTTTGGTATGTGAGAAACTTCCGATGAAATGGACGGGATGAATACTGGGCGGACCTGACAGAAGTGTTCGTGCGGTCGTCAAAAACTTGCCGTGATTTGGTGTTGTTTATGATCCTTATCTTACTGGATACACTATTTTAAGAAGATCAGGAGTGGGCCACGAGTAGACATCAGGGTTGTTTGGGCGAGTATCATAACGGGGCTCAAGAAATACAATTGTATCCTTCAACTCGCATGGTAAGTCGAGCTCAATATAATTACTGGGCCACATCGTGATTCTAGCATATTGTGCGCGTAGCAGGTGGGCCCTGCGAACAGTATGTTGGGAGGGATGCTCTCTACGGAATCGTATTGGTGCACGGCGCCATCTTTAAAACTGATCTGCCGTTTGGCTGGACGAAGTGAAATATCATTCATTAGTTTCCATGAACCGGGTGTCGTCCAAGCAATCGACGTCCAAGTTCTCGACGACAAGTCCATGGAACGTTAAGTTGTGATGTCCACGACTGAGTATGATGCTCACCTCGCCCAATACGGTTTATGGAGATTAGCCGTCAGCTTGATGGGCGGATTGGGAACTGTGGTGTACAGTCAGTCCTAGTCGCCCGGCAGCAGACATGCGGAGCATGTGTCCTGTGGTTTCACTATCTCATATCACACGGACAGTATGGTGTTGATAGAAGGCGTTGAAATAAGGGGATTGACCGATTTGAATGCGCAATGCAGATGTGGGCGTATCTCCAATTGGATAGTCTGTAGCAGGCGAGTAGTCATCATCGTCCGAAATTTTGAGTATATTAGAAATCTGCCGGGCCTCGGCAATATGACGTTTGTCTGATTCTGGTAAATAATTAAAGTAGCTAATAAGAAGTGTGCGTACGGCCGACAAGGTTGAAGACATATGGGACACGAACTGCGAAATCGTCGTGAAGGACCAGACATAGATGGTGGTGGTTGTCGAGTGTGTGAAGACTGGTGGGCCTGTGGGCGTCGTCTCGCAGAGGTTTGAAAAGGAGCGGCAGTACGCATGAACCGGGCATCTTCGCAAGAATTTAACTCATCTAATAACGATGAAAGGGCTTGGGAAATTTGCCGGTTTGATGGAAGCTAATGTGCGTGAGCGAAGCTCCGTTCCATAGCGTTGTTTAATGAGCTTAGGAAGATCTATGGGGATCAGACGTAGCCACGAAAGAACAATAAAATTAGCTAAAGATGATGCAAGCTCTTCGTCTTTAGTGATGTCGTGGTGGGTTATGGGACTGTTTTCATGTAACAGGTTGTCATCGACGAACGCCTAGAGCCGTTGGTATAAATCTTCAGGACGCTCATCGGGTGCCAGCTTTGTTGCTGCAAAATCTAGGAAATGGGCACCGGAAGATTGAAATCAAAAATGCAAACGTATGGTTTGCCATATCTGTATTATTGATGTAGAATCCCTCACGATCGTATTTCTGGCTATGATGGGACAATAGTTGGCTATTTGCCCTAACATCAGTTCAAGCACATTTACTTTCTGCTGAGCGGAACGGCGGTAAGATAGGGCAATACGAAGGTGGTGCTCTTCAGTGGGTCTATGGTGGTGCTTGAGGGAGGTAGTGGTGGTGGTCTGGTGGAGGGTTGGATCCCATGCAGTTGATTGTAATAAGTTAAAAATCTCTGCAACGTCTGATGGTAGTGTTGGATTTTCTCCGTGTCCGACAGGCTCGATCGTGGTAATATCGCTTCCATCTCCTGATTGACTGCGTAACGCCTCGACGGGTTGGTTCATATGGTACTGCACTGCACTGGTGGTTGGGGTGCGTCGTGTGTCATGGTGGTGGCGGCGTGTTGCAACGCTTCCAATAACCGAGGTTCCACAAATGACTTCATTTTCACCGACGACATCCTTCTGTACGTTGAACCTGATCGTGGGTGGTTTTAACGTTGCGCAGTCAACAGCGAACTCACGAGACTAGAGCACTGCATAACAATTCACCACGTTGGAGGACGGAAAGTTTCCGTTTGAGACTGACGCTTTGTTAGCAAAGACCCGGAGGTGTGTTTTTTTATGGTTGCAATCAGGCTATCTGATGTTGTGTGAGAGGGACATTTCTCTGTAACGTGTTTTAGTACACTCACACAGACACGTTAACAAACGGTTTTCACTACCACGGAACAGGGCACGGTGGAGCTGTGGCCAAGACACGTTACGTCGGTAAATGTTTCTTCACACGAGCAGAAATGTTGTCCATCCACTCATCATGTAGCGGTGTTGACGACTGAGCCATATGTACGTCTGCTGTTGGCTTTTATACCTTCCGCATGAACACGACCTGGATGTCGCCGGGGACCACGTCTGTGCGTAAACGGAGATGATCGGGTGTGGTTTGCGACAAGTCGATCAGTAAAAACTCGTGGGGCTCCCGTGTCACGTCTTCAAAACTCTCTCATACAAAGGCCGTATGCCCCGGGTACATCTGTTTGGCGATGTGGTTGATTTGTCTTTTCCCTTTTCCAGAATTTTGAGCGATGTACACGACACTCACGTTCCTATGCTGACTTCTCGTGGTAAAGAGCGCCGTCCAGGCTCGTCAGTCTTGACCACGACCGACTTGACGCTGGGGTTAAACATCTGTCGATATGGCAAGCCTTCGTGAAAGTCCATCCAGGCCATCGTGTCGTAGAGCGGCTGCCATTCCCCTTCACATCACACGATCCGATCCGGGATGAATCAACGTGGCAGGGTATTGGAGCTGAGCTCAGGTAAAGAACGGCTTGCCACTCCCCGTCACTCCAGCAATGAGAGCTGTGAAAGGGTGTTGAAAACTTGTATCCATGCTAGTGGTTGTCGTCGTCTTCGTGGGTTTAGGTTTATCTGGTTTGATCTAACCTCGTCGATGGGGCGGTGTTGGAGCTGTTGCTGTCAGTGCTGGTGGTGGTTGAGGTATCGGTGGTGTCACTGGTGACGTAAGTGTCAGGGCTGATAGTGACGATGTTGAAGAGGCTGTCAGAGACGGGATTGCCAGTGACGTTGTCAGTGACAATACCAGTAGTCGTTGTGAACGTGTTCGAGGTGACGGTGCTGGCGACCGTGTTGTTGAACAGGGTGTTCGTCGTGGTTCCTAGACCTTGAGGTTGTGGAGCGCAGTGATGTTGAAGCGCTTGCTGAGATCGATCCGTGTAGACACGCTCAAGGGGGTTCGTTCTGTTGTATCTAGCGGTAAGCCAGACCACGTCGAAACTGAGGGCGCCCGGTGGTGGTGATGTCTTCTAATTCAGCCTCGTAGAACATACCAGCCAACGACCGGGCGTCGAAGGTGACATTGTTTGATGCGAAAGAGTTCTGTACTCCAATACGGTAAATAGGCTTTTTCAGACACGCCTTTGACTTTTCTGATACGGACTTGTCCCCCACTTGAAACCGAACTCGCGTGTCGTGCTCGGTCCATACAAACGCTGGCGGACGACGTCTTGCTGCTCGAACGTGACTTGTCTTGTACGACATCAATGTAGCATCGTATATTGGCTGCTGTAAAATACTTGTACATCCGTCCTTTAAACGACCGATTAAACCGCTTGACCACCGAAGCTTTCGTTGTAAAAACTGTTGAAATCCTTTGTCCCTTTGTAAATGCAGCGGTTGACATCCTATAGCAAAGATGGTCTTAGAGGCGTCGATAAGCTGAGCCCCCGTTTTTGTTCGAATCGGTACGACCTAAGCGTATTTGGAGAAGAGTTCGATACAGTTGCTGAGATAGCGGTAACCGTCATTGTTTTTGACCAAACTTTGGATGTCCACCCAATCCGCTTGCCATTGACTGTCGATTCCGCCGACGATCACACGATTCCGTCGATTGTGCCGTTGGGCAGGCCGGTACAACTTGTAGGTTGGTTGTCATTTTAACGAGGCCACCACCTGAGCTTTCGACACGTTGATGCCTCGATCACGTACCACCTTCCATAAGCCGTTCACGCCGCTGTAGGCCGCCGGGTTGTTGGGGTCGTAATACAACCGTTGCAACGTCTTATCGAGCGTCGTTGACGGGGTCATTGGTGGCGTCGTTGCCTGGGTGTTTGACGGGGTTGTTGCCTTGCTCTTTCGTCGCCCCCTCTTCTGTCTACCCATGATTGTGGTGTGGTACGTGTGGTCGCGCTTAAACACGACGTCACACGCCAATTCGTCGGTGAATTCTTTTAACACAATTCTTAATTCTCTTACTGACCCCACACGTCAGAACCACAGCTGATATATTCATGAAACAGGGTAGTACTGACCGTGTCAGTGCGTTGTAGACGACCCCAGATCATTGCATTGTGCGTCTTATTCGCAGTATTCTCTTCTAGAAGCGCTGTTACCGTCGCCCTGTTCTGTAGAGGCAGAGTTTAATTTAAACGCCGTCGTCTGGTCGTCGTAATTAGTAGGCACAAAACGGTCCAGGACGCGCTCTCCATTAAGTTGGAAGTTGTAGCGGTCTCCCACGGTTAAAATGTTGCCGTATGGTAGGCATGTGCTGACTTGTAGCAGGTCGTTCCATCGCGCCGATGATGTTTCAAATCCCAAAATGGGGTAAAACCTCGCCAACAACTCTGGTATTTAAAATGGAGTCGCCTGGTTTCTTGGCTTCATTCTCTTCCTCCTTTTTCTAAAGAAGGTTGGTCGTGGTGGTGGTGGTCATATATGCTGCTGTCTCCTATGTCTGAGTAAACTACTGCTCTGTGTTAATACGACACCGCAAGTATCGCAGGGAAACGTGGTCAAGTCTCTTTCTCGACCAGGTGTTTACAGGACATGCATGTATTGAGAGGCAAGCCATGTTTGTTAGGGGGGGGGGCAATTTTTTTTTTAATGGATGCCCAGAGATCGAGTATCTGTCTACATCGATCGTCGTAATATCATACAAGTAGGCGTGGAAAGACCAACCAAGGGCGGGATAGGAGGGGCACTTTCACAACACAATGAGGCGAGGGCGCTGCTAGGAGCCGCCTACACCCCGGAAGCTCTCGAGTTCTACTCACCCGCATGCGCGTTCTGGGCCATTTTCGCCATTAGAACTAATTTCGTTAACTACGCTATGAGTTTTTGTATCAGTTTTTAATGTTTTTTTTTTTGCTTATTGTATATTTTTGAAAAGTTTCTAATATTTTTTATTCGCTGTTTGTGGCGATATTGTCTGCCTGAGAAGCTTTTACCACCAGATCAGTTATTCGTACTTGGTTCTTTAAACGTTGCGCTACTCACAGCTTAAGCGCTGTAGAAAATAAGCCGAGGGTCCAGGGGCCGCCTATAGGCCCCGGAAATTTCTGAGTTCTACACAGCCGTCTACCAGAAACAAGTTTCTAAATAGATCCTTATCTCGGATTGTTTTGATTTGTGTTTCTCTTGTGTGTTATAATTGGACAAATATGGTTAACTAGGATCGATTTTTGATGTCAGTCTTCAGCTAATTTTTTGGTTGTTGAATCTTAGCTCACCAGGTGGCGATGCTGCTTATCTGAGAGGCTTTTTACACACGACCAGTTATTTGTACGGTTTTTATCAACTTGCTGACGTCAGACGCTGGACTTGTCATTTTATTTATTGATCTAAACGGTTTTCAGAACCAAGCCTATATGCCTACACCTTTCTTCTCAGATAATGAATGTATAGGAATTTATGCTTGTTTCATTGACGCGGG
>JAVFBX010182068.1:0-14386 GCA_034783855.1 Mopalia kennerleyi
GTCAAGTTTTATCATCAAAGTTAACGGACTTCTAATTTGAATTTTTGGTTCGGGTCTGCTCTAGAGTAAAGATCACGGCCGCAAGTTTTTAAATATGCATTCATAAAAAACTCACTAATTTTGAGCTCAGGGGGGGGGGTACAGTATCCTTAACTTGTATGCTACTTGACTTGGATGTAAGACTTCAAAACAGAAAATATTCATTAACGGTAAATAAGGACAGCATTGCATGGATTCTACTGAGTTATATAATTATATTATTGTTCTTAAATCAAATATATCCTCTGAAGGACGAGGAAGAATGGACTGGAATCGATGTGTTAACACGATGGAATATACGTTTGAGAAACGTGATTTTACACGACACTTGTTCACCTGGATATGTTTTATTACTTCATTAATATTACAAATGTAAGGTAAACAACCCTACTTATTACGAAAAAAGTAAAATGATATACGTTCAATACACCATTCTAAGTTTCTTATGAGTATTCTCATTAAAGATAGAAAATTGCCAGACTTGCCTGGATAAAGGCTTTGTCAGCTCTTGGCCTATCTACTTGTTTAGTTTTATAAGTTGTTCTTTATTCAGTAAGACTGCCTATAGCAAAAACACTCGAATCCTTGTAGATGACAAATATAATATACCCCAACAGATGCAACTTTAACCTTAAAATTATGAAACAGAGTTGAGGTTCAAGTTACGTTGTGTCAGTTCACGTTGGACAACCCGATAAAAACCTTGGGTGTCGGATTAAATAGCTGGTACAACTTTATGTCCATCAGCAGTTATAGACTTGGAGTGAAATATGATACATACTGACGCCTTTTTTTTAGAATGTTTTGATGGTACGTTTTTTGTCTTCAGCGATCCTTGCAGTGAAAGATTAGTAGAAGAGTACACAGAATTGCAGTTCTGACGGATAACACTGTTGGAACTGACCTCTCAGTTTGCGATACCAATTTCAGTTAAGTGACAAAACAATGGGACTTGCGTGTATTAAGAGAAACTTACATTCCAATTTGAGCACAGTTTCAGAACTGTATTGCTGGAAAGAGTTTTCTGATGCCCTAGTACTCTTATCGCTAGGTAAAAACACACACCCTGATTTCGCACGCCGTCATAAGTGCTCATTAAAACCCCAGTCTAACAAACAAACATACAAACAAAGAACATCTTTACTGAATCACGCATTCAGTTTGGGCATTATTGTGAGCTAAGAAACATCGTACACTCATACAATCGTTTCAGCCGATTTTACAAGACTCCTCTGTGGCGTAAAACACTAATCAATCAATCAATCAATCATCTGTAAAAATGCAATACAACAGTAACAGCTTGTACGTCTATCTCACCTAATGTATTACGTGTGGTGACAGCAAACATTAAGCTAAAAGTTGCCTTTTGGATTAAATATTTGTTATTGCGATATTAAGGGTAAACCTAGTCTTCACAGAGGGATTATAGGACTCTAGGATTATCATTGTTCATAACACAAAATGCTCAAGAAATTTATAAAAATAAGTTCATAAACGTTGAGTCCGTATTACCTTTTGACTCTTTCTTTTCACATCACAATTTAAGAAACTATCGACCGGCTGGAATTCTGTGTTGTTTTTTCGCCAATACGCAACAACCCAAAGTTCAAACAGCGTATTTTATGTTGCCTTTTTGATGTGTGAATTAATTATACAACTATTAGTGGAAGTTCTGGGGTTATTTCATGTGGGAATTGTATGATATATCAGCAATGTAAGATAAACGATGACACCGAAGGCGATTATCGCTGCGAGGTACAAAAGGATTGATCGATCATTTGGTTTGATAGATTGACACTTTTTTAAGCATCTTCGATAGATCGCTTCTTGCCGACGAAATTCAAGGTCAAAGGAGATACAAAGGTTTTGCTTATGAACATAACAGATTATGTCATATCTGCTCTAATTTCCATTTTTTTTATTGCACTTGATCGCAGCGTTTACCGTGCTAATACAAAATCTGGGCTGACGAGAGCAGCATAGATGATTGGAACGTTATGGTATTAAAACTAATTTAGTCTGCAATATAATAACCAACTGCTACCGGTCGCTAAGTACATCTTGTACAATACATGGTAGTGGTTTCTAAAACGCTAATAGAAGTTTGGAATTATATGCCAGGTTACCATGTAAACGTCTCGAGGCAATAAAACATTATTTTCCATAAAATGTATCATAGCATGCTTCCACTGAATATCTCATTTACGTCTATTATATAATGCAGTTGACATCTTTGACTGGACGGCTTGAAGCCTAATTGCATTTTTTTTATGAATCGTGAAAACATGCAATAAATATTTGGACACATGGACAGATAAAATTACACGGTTTGGTAAAGTGGTGGACATGTTAATGGAATGACTCACTTAAACACTGTTATCGGAGAAGATTGCTGGCTGTCTGAGATGTGAATTGGCGACGTTATGTCATTAGCTGACGGGAATCTGATGTTAAACAAAATCCTACACTTACTGATATCGTTACTCAACGTCTGGATACTAGCACACAGAAATCAATAATGTTACTGTAACTCAATTTAAACTTACTAATAATATTTAGCGTAATACTAAATAAATAATAATAATTGGCGGCCATATTTCGCTTCAGGACAGCGCCTCTGATCGTGAGGGCCGAGGGAGAATATGTTCAAAAATTTCCAATAGATACAATTTACAAGAAAACTTTTGAAAATTTATGCAAATATTTAAATTAATGGAGTCTTCGCTGTGACATATCATGTTTAATAAGTCACTTGGGTTTTGGCGAAACGAAAACATCCTTATAATAGGCATATTTGTAAATCTGAGTAAAAAAAAAAACGAAAAGGATATCAAATTGTATTGTTTAATTGAATAAAATAATGACATTGGGTCATCTGTCTATTTAGTGGTCCATTAAGAAGGACCCCGAGTTATGTCAAAACTCAATGCTTGTCTACTTCGCAAATGGGCAATACCCATTGAATAAGGCTTGCAGATATAAAACATGTTTATCGCCCATGGATTTACTACACTAACATAAGCATAATTGAAAAAACACTTAATGTTTAGTTTGAATGAAGCGCTTTATCTTTAATGCCACAATCTTTAATACCTCCCTGAATAGTATAGCGTAGGCGTTTATTCTGCAGTAGCTGCAGAAGGGCTTTATAACAGAATCATTTATACCGCCCAATCAGCCGGTAGCTTGACATCTGTGTCTTCCTTTAGCGATTCAGCATTTAGATGTGTCCAAGTGTTACTACTGAGGGCATCACACAGCTCAATCAGGTTTAAGCCTTTCTTACCCACATTGGTCCGGGACAACAGACAAGGGGCAGCACTAATGTGTGACCTGGCATCGATCGGACCAATAGAGTTAACTACATTATGATATATTACTTGCGCTGCCTTCGCTCAACCGAGTGTTTCTTTAGGACACTTTGATGATCTGGGTACGTCACTAGATGGAAAGATCTTCGGACACTGAATTCGGTCTTCCAATGACTTGCACTCTTAACAAAGTAGGACAAATATACCCTGTCCTCAAACAGTATAATCATTAATTACACCGAAGGAAGGAGAGAATAACCACAGCTTAATCTAGTTTATTCCTAACCTCAACGATGCTTTGGTTCAACAAAAACCGACAGACATTTCCGCAGCTGATCGTTCTGATACGGTAACGAAAACCCCGTGTGGTATATTTGCTTCGATATACATGATATAAACTAGTTTTAAGCAACCACGAACACGGTTTTATTGTTATAGAGACATTTGTTTTAAAACATAAAGGAACTACACACCAAAATATTGTTTTAGTTTGTAACAACTTTGATGGGAGATCTGGCTGTGTTGATCGACAAAATGAACGTAAGGCACTTATCGGTCGAGCGATCTTTGTAGAGTTTACAACAAACAGACTTATATGTGCCTTTATTTCAGAAAATATAACCAAACACTAAATGACATTTTATATTTTGTATTTATTTCATTTTAAGATATGGCGATATATGGTCACGGCTGTATTGAGTCGAATTGTGTATTTACTGTAGCTTAGGGCTAGCCTTCCATAATAATTCAATTGGCAAAGTCAACTTCATATTCAATCAATATTCAAATCAAATCATCATTGCAAACAACAACCAATATTGAACTGCCGACAAGTAATGGCGAGCCCCAAATGATCAATGTACACAACAACAACAACCAATATTGAGCTGCCGACAAGTAATGGCGAGCCCCAAATGATCAACGTAAACAACAACAACAACCAATACTGAGCTGCCGACAAATGACAAGCCCCAAATATAAAAACATCGTATCGAAATTCAAATCAAATCACAATATCATTTACACAAGAAATTACACGAATTATCTCCCTTCAATAACATCAGATATTTCATATGAAATTCAATATCTGCCTTAATGTTTAGCATGTTTTCAGCTGACATGCGGTTTTAAAAAATCCGGTTTTTAGAACAGGTTAATATGTACAAGCGCTTGTTTGTTGTTGTTGTTTTCGCTTGGGGATAGAACCCTCACTTTCGGCTTCATTCTAAACATTATTCGCGGACCTAATTGGTCTCATGCATTTCAATTATTGTATGAAGTTTTACAACATCAACTTTTACCAAACAACTCATGGTGAATTAACAAATATGTTCACTGCCCTCTCTCCTATATAGTAGCCTAATCTCCAAATTTGGAAATCCGATCGCTACATGCAATTGACAAAGCCGAGATTATCCGAACGTAGAATAAGAGCGTGTGGCTGAGTGGTCTGGGTGGCCGGCATTTACTGATGGCGAATCTGTGCCCGACTGAGCGTCGACACGTTCGATTCCCGTACGTGTTTCAACCTGAAAAATTGTCTGAACTAGAATCTGTCCAAACTAAAAGGGTGTAATCCCAAAATGAAGAAAATATTGCAGATTGAACTCGCCGTTATCCGCTTCGGACTTTTCCGACACGATATATGTGACGGTTTATAAGTCAACAATGTAATGCTGTTGATGCATATCTGAGGGATTGCTGTGATGTCCACTTATGGCTCCAGCAGTCGCTATTGTTTGAAATATTTACGTATTCGTTAATTTTCAACTTCAAAGTCATTGCAAAACATGAGTTTACATTAGTCTATTTCAATTAAACTGTAGCACCGCGTAACCTTCATGCATATAATTAATTCACCCATCAACACTTTTTAAACCGCTGACCCAAGACACCCATTGTCTATGGTAGTATATAATACTTGCATGATTTTTCTTTGCTTGACTGCAACCCGGAAGTCAGGAACTATGTTTTTTTAGTTTTATTTTCTTGGATGTATCACGGTTTTGCTTCCGAGTATTTTATATCTGCACTTCATTGTGAATTAAATTTTGGCGAATGTAAGGTGTAAACTTCTTTTAAGAATAATCCCGAAAAACAGGGGATAATCAACGAAAACAAGGCTCGGTGATACCTTAGAGCTGGAATCTTGTTGCTGTTGTTGTTGTTGTTAGCTGGAATCTCCGCATGAAATCTCGAGGTATAGCTTGGCGAATAACGTTTAGAATGTTTCGGCTTTATATGAAAGAATCCACCAGTGAATGCAATATGGGACAGTTACGACTAGACCATGTAACTACCGTATTTTGGAACAATGACGTCAGTTCTGCTTTTTTAATTAACTAATAAACAGCTATGCTAATTCGATTACATATATAGCTGTCTTTTAAAATATGCAATAAAAAAAGAGCTTTAGGTCGTCTTTCCCTTTAAGGAACAGACATCGTACTTTCGTTTTAACAGAATAAAACTCAGACGTCAGATGACAAGCACAGTCAGGTCATAGACTCACCTTGACTGCGAACAATTACGTCACTTCCGGATTTAAATTTAATGAATCAACGGCTATGCATATAAAGTTGCAAATGCGAAATAGGGTATTGTCTTTCAAAATATATATTGATTGAAAATCGTTGGTCTTTCCCTTTACTTTCGGGCGTTATCGACATAAATAAAGGCGTTTTGTAGCGGGCGTTAAAGCTGGCAGGCGTTTTTCCTCGATTTGCTATAGCAATTATATCTGGGATTACAAAAAATACAGAGATATGTAACGGCAAGCTTTAACCTTGAATTGCCGATTTAATCACGAACTCTCGCTCGGAGCTCGGGAACTGGCGAGATGCTACAGGTTTACAAGAAGACAGTGTGTTGAACGAAATTTACTTTATTTCACTCTTTAATATTTCCGTTTTACAGCTGCTATCAGAAAAAAAGACTTAAGTACATATAAACGACTACCTTTAATTCCGTAGAAAGTATTATTATAAGTCTTTTTTTTTTACTTTTTTGACAACTGTCAAGCTGGCCAGTTTTCCGGAATCTTTACGGAAACGGGCGAATGAGAAAAAAACCGAGTACCTGATTTTATGTGGATTGGGCCTGGATACGTCCGAGCTTCATATCCCTGTAGCCCCGTGGGGGAACGGGTTGGCCAGTCCTGCAGAATATTCTCTCGGCTTCCTCAGTCTATCGTAAGAGGCAAGAAAAGAGGAGCTTTCTGTTACCCTGGGGTTCTCAGAGCTAAAGGGGAACAGGAAGCTGATCTGTTTGTACATTTTGTATTTGTCTCCGTCGTCATCTAAGTGAAATACCCTTGAGTACGACGTTAAACACCAATCAAACAAACAAACATATTTTATAACAATTGTTAATGAAATCATAAATTTTACTCTAAACTGTATACTTTGTATTTACACTAACAATAAAACAATACATGTTTTAAAACATTGTACAAGATTTATTAATTCTATCACATACAACAATTAGTTTTTATATACAGTAACTATTATTTATGTTGCAGCCTGCCTGTTGTTGTCTTATCTAGACTCTGTGCAATATGTAAACAGCGAGACTCTGCCTTCAGCAATACCCCTCAAAGATGTGGGCGGGACAGATGATACCAAATTACCATTGACAACAATCCCCTCCCACAGTTCATCAATGAACACCGAGCTTGTGGATTCTCACATTGTTTCTACAGGAGTGGATTTACATCCCACTCCAACCCATTTATCAGATTCAACTGTTCTGATGGTTTCCGAGACAAATACAAGGGAGGTAACTCCTCAACTGACTAGTCATGACACTTCGAAGTTGTCTCCCTTGGATATTCATGTTTCAACTTATTCTGCAATTGTTTTGAGTATATCTGAAAAAACTTCATCATTTTTAATAGATTCATCATCATCAACTTCCATTTTCCCCACAACTTTATCTTCCATAGTTGAAGACATTCCATCCACTCCGTCTACAGCTACATTTTCAACATTGTTAACAACACAAATTCCATCATCAACCATTGATATCATTACAAATTCAAGCTCACCATTACTCACATCTCCATCAAATAATTCACTAAACAATTCAACAAATACTTCTCCTGTAACACCTGTGAATACAATCTCATCAAGTTCCTCTGCTACAGAACCAGGAACCACAACTGTTCTCGGACATCAGAATGTCACGTTAAATATAACCACAGCAATAGGGTCAACAACAACAACACCTGGTGAACAAGACAGACTTCACAAAGACCCAGAAGAGGATCAGCTGAAAACACCAGCTATAATTGGGATAGGATTCGGAGCAGCGGGCTTTGTCCTTATTTTGATAGGTAATTGGGTTTTTTTCCATAATAGCTTTTTTGTTTGAATTGCTGTTTTTTGGTCTAAATAGGGATGATACTCAATTTGCTATTTTTTATGTGTATTTAATGGAAAAAAAGGGTTAGCTGTTTTGGTATGAGGTTTACTCATGGTTTTCCACCATAATTTGGCATGGAATACTCAATAGTGTGAAGTGGGCAATCTATCGTCATATTTATACCATTGAGTACGACGTTTAAACCCAATCAACCAAACAAACAATCTAGGTTTATAAATTATTAGCACCCAACGTTTTGTTTTAGATCCTAAGCTTCTAAATGCCACTTAAAGAAGTTCAATTTACAACCAGCACAAATATTCATAATATACTCACATTCGCATCAGAAAATACTCCTCATTAATTGCAATCAGGGTTGGCATGTCTGCAGTAGTGCATATAATAATAATAAATAAAATAATATATTAATTATAGAAATTCTAAATCAATATGCAGTATTGAAGATTTTATTTTGCTGGTTTACTCTCAGGTGTTGGCCTATTGGTGATGAAGAAGAAGGTGTACCGTAGAAACAAACACGATCCTACAAACTTCTGGGATGATAATGTCACTCTAAGTTACATCAATTCTCATGCTGACTTCCCTAAGGTATGGTACTCTTTATAGTTTTTAATGCAATAGTGCTCACCTATTTGTCCTCCAGTGTATGATTTTCATATCCACTAGACCACTCTGTGCTGTTCAGTTCAGTGTGTGTGTTTATATAAGTATGTGACTATTGTATATGAAGCTCAGACAAAAGTTGTCACATGATGAAATCATTCTGAAGTCATTTGAAGACCCATTGAATGTACAATAGGGTTGTATCAAAACTATCACAATAGTTGTTACCACATGTGGCAATAGTCCACTTGTTTTTTAGGGATGCAATAGTCATCGCAATAGTTGTACCAACTATAATATGTATTCATAATTCCAACAGCTATAGTTTATCTTTGTTATATTATTTTCAGGATTTTGATGCAGAGATGATGTCACTGGACGATGACTCATTTCTGAACAGCCTCGACAGCGTCACATTTGCAAACATCTGGGCGACAGACACTGCCAAACATACAAACTTCTAACCTTGACCTGACCAAGGTCAAAGAAGGAAAAACAATCAAAATGTTATTGCACTCCAATAACTGAACTTCTTGACTTAGAACTGGACATTTCTAATAAGATGAAGTTTGCCCATCAAGCACAATTTCTGTGGACACAACGAAAATACGAGCTTGAAGGTCATGCTCTCAAGCAAGAAGTGGTTCAGCATATGCAACAATGTCATAAAGGTCAAGGTGACAGCAGTTCTCCAAGGTCGAGGTCATCTTGATCCTATATTCTAATGTTATTGAAAGGGAATAACTAAATAAACATGTCTTTCAGAATGTTAAGCCTCAGTTTGTGTAGACATAGTGTGTACACTGTATAAAGAAATGTAATTGTGTATATATACAATCTCTCTCTACATTACAAATATACAATCTTTTGTCATTGGTTATCTATTTCTTACATGTTAGAGGTACCAGTCAGTATCTATCGTCCCTTGATCTATCATTAGAATGTGGCGTAAAACACTAATCAATCATTCAATTCATCTACCATTATATCAGGTGATCTGTATTTGAATCTCTCATTTTCTAAAATGTTAAAATATTGTGCCATTTCAGTAGGGTTTTTGCTTTGAAGAACACGACCTTGTGTATAATGTTAACCCCAAGCAAATAATTGCACACTTCAACAGTATTATTTTTCCAGGCTCATCCAGGCTGATTTTCAGTGAAAATAATGTAAAGTTTTCAATTTACTGTTAACAAGGTTATCTCCACCAATGGACCTCTTGTATAGCCCCACAAACTATAATCCCTAGGGCGGTGATTTGTAGGAGGTTTCCTCCTGGTTTTCCTCCGTATTTAACTAAGACAAAGTGAGAAGGGGGCAATATGTCGTCCTGTAAGACTCCTTCATAACATACCATTTCAATTATTCTCCATTTTCTAACTTTTATTAAAGAATGCTAAAACAAATGACTAAATTTTGAGCTGGGATGCTCAAGTATGTATATGTAGCTCAGAGTTTGTATATACTGTCTTTCAAAAAGTGTGTCGTACACTTTTACACCGGTTGTGAAAGATAAAGATTGTTATAAACGTCAAGTTGGATGGATTTTGTTTATATCTCAACACAACTTGTACTTCTACTTTAAACTCTCTCAGATCTCTTCATTGTATATCTTTTCCATGGATGACTGATACCATTTCCTACGTGATATGATCTGAATACTATCATGACCTATCAGTAACTGTAATCGTTTATTGACCAGTATTCTAGCCAATTAGCTATGACCTTGTCATCAGTTGACCAGTATTTCCTGGTACATGTATATTTGATTATTTATTGACTGGTATCATGGTCTATTTGTTATATAGGTCTGATCATTTTTTGTTTGATCTCTTAGTGTATATGTTTTTCGGTTATTGACAGATATCATGGCCCATCTGTTATATATCTGAATATTTATTGACTGATATCATGGCCCATCTGTTATATATCTGAATATGTATTGACTGATATGATGGACCTATCTGATGTATACCTGATCATTGATTTATTGTTATCTTATCATGATACCACAATGGGTTTGGTTTGCTCTTAAAATATCCTTGTTTAATTCCAGTAAGAAATTGTGAATATGCATTTATAAATGACCAGAATGGTTGCCATGGCATCAGCATCTGCCAAAAAGCAACTCCACCTTTATGTTTTAATGTCAAGCCAAAAATATTTATTCTTAGTACAACATGCACTTTAAAGAGTTGACCATGCTTTAACACCAGTAATTATATTATATATATATATATCAATTGATCTGAAATCCCATACATTAATTATACATATCTTTGTTTAATACACCAACGAATAACACATTTTATGCTATTTATTAATGATTTATAAAGTCTGAATCAATAAAATAAAAATGTTAATTTTTGTAAAAAAAAAAAGTGTGTATATCTTTCCATCTTTTGTGAGAACAGATATTTTAACAGCAATATATATGTTTTGTAAAAACCTTATTTTATGTATTACACCTACATGTATAATGTCTTTTATTTATGTGAGTGTCAAGATATAATTCTTTGGTATTCTACAGCAATTTTTTTTTCAAATATTGTCTATATTTGTTTACTTACAAATGTATTTATTTTATTTAAGGAAGTAAGCTTACTTATTAGGATGTGTAGGATTTACATTAAATATAATGATAAAAATAACATTGAGTATATAAAACTTCCAAAATCTGTAGTCCTAGGACTCCTAATTAATAATATACCATTCTCTGCTTTATGAATTATGCTTTAAAGACAAATGTAACAGTGCAAATCAATTCTGATTAATTTGTTCACTTATTGTGTAACCCAGTGCTGTATGAACTATCTTTCTATGTTTTATTAATTAGTTTTTTTTAGGGAAAACGTGACTTTAACACCAGTGCCAGTGCAAATTAAACGTAACGTTGATTTATTGGACTCCTCTCAAGTGCAAATAACTTTAAATTTATTTATTCCCATATTACGTCTCCCAGTGATGTTCCAATGTATACACTCATGAAATTATTTTCTGAACTTAAATTGAGTCTTAATCTTCACATTTTGTTGATCATACATTGATTTATTTCTGTTAATAGCTTTATGTTTCACCGTATAAACCAATCCGATAATTTCCCATCTATGTTTCATACTCTGCATGTTGGTTTATATTGTCGTCCCACTTTCTCATTGTTTTAATCACCTAAAATGTTTTTGTTCCCAGATGTACTAATCTATAATTGTGATGATATGCTCCATCAAGGCGATGCAATAATACATTGAAGCTTGAACTAGTGGAGTTACACCAGTGCTGTTTAATTAAATCATTCCATGACATTTTAACAAATTTATATTTATTTATACATATTTATATTGCACTTTTTCCTTCGAGATTTTACATTTGCTTTTCAAACGCCACACGTTGACTCGAGTATACAAGTATGCTAGAAGTTAACCAGCGCTTTTGTAGATCTCTGGCTGGTATTACGGATGTTCTTCCCTGGCTTTCCACTGCAAAGCAGGCAATGGAAAGTCGTGATATAATCCAATTGCCATTGATTATTAAAAAAAAGACAATAACTGCTTCACACACATTTGTAAGTTGTCATTTGACAAGGACTGTTTGTTGTATGCTGATATATCAACTTATATGACAGGTGCGCGAGGTCGTCTCATCAGAAATATATAATTACAATTTATTTAATGTATCTGAATGTTTCCGATTTTATATTAAGGCATGCTTATTTTGTTAAACTGTTTTGAGAATGATTTTACAAACTGGTAGATCAGAAAGTCTTCCTTTTTGTTCATATTATTACTTATAGTTTTGTCTTGACTACAGTTCAGATGCATGTTGACTGATATGTCAGTATTTACATATATAGTGCTATAAACAGGGTTCTTCCGTTTGGTAACGAAAACCTCTTAAACAGAGGGGACCGGGCCGCAGCCAAGTGAATTGTGGTGGACCCCTTGTAGTGTACCACGCATTATGACCAGCTGGTGGCAACCTTTTGACCTGTGGTATATAATCCTAAGTTTCTGGGGCCCGCTTCACAAAGAGATCTTAATTTACGTCTAACGTAAATACCAGTGAAGACAAAGTGTTGACATGACGGTTACGTTCAACGTAAACTAAGATCGCTTTGTGAAACGACCCCCAGCAGGACCCTGTCGAGATTTGTGGGTAAACGTTTATGATTAGCCGGTTTCTTCTCGGTCCATCGTCGCAAAATCGTCATATTCGTGAAATACGAGGTTTGACACGAACCGAACAAATCTGTAAAATATTACACGGAGAGTCTCCTACTTACGCCAATGTCTCACAGTAATGCTTCATTATATAATGCAATATTTAGCATGAACATTTCTGCAAATTGGTAAGTTAGTCAATAGTTTGAACTATACTATAATCCAGATCTCCGCTTTCAGGTCCGTCTGTCGACCAGCCGGTGTATCAGTGAGTCCCTGGACTCTGTTTATTGGGTGGAATTGAATTCTATCGCCTAGAAACTCATACCAGTATGGCAAATTTCGAAAACATTAAAAACATCACTTTTGGGGATACACTTGAATGAGAATATATTTGTAGAATTCCAGTTCGTGTTTTTCTTTTTGCGCAAGATCTGCATTTCTCATACGTTTTATGTTTGATATCCGTTTGCTTTTATTTTGTCCGCTTTACCAGTAGCCTGTCTTATAAAATGCTCTATCATTTTCTCCTCTATTTATTATGTTTTAATTGAGTGTCAAATTATTCTTAGTTTCACATGTAATAGTGCTGGTGTCACAATATATTTGTACATAGGATGATGTATTAGCGTTGTTTTGAAAATAAATGTAATATTTATATGTACTATTACATGCAGTTGTCTGTTTTAATTTCGGTGTTGCTAGTGAAATAATTGCAGCTTTACAAATAATACGACCGTGGCTTAGCGTGTGCGCTTACTAATCCTATACCTCAATGTACCGTTCACGGTTCACGGTCTGTCGACCATCAGGTATATGATGTGGCTCTGGCAATCGCAGGTCTGTTTTTTAGGAAGTTTTCTCCCGGTTTTCCATCGCGATTAGGCTAGGAACACTGTGAAGTGAACAATCCGTCGTCATATAAGTGAAATACCATTGATTACGGCGTTAAACCCAATCTTTACCCGTAACATATCTTGGCATCTATCTTAGTTTTAAATATATACAGTTTTTCATCTCACTACTAGGATGTAGTCGCCCACTGCATCAACATGTATACAACACCACGTGCTTACTTGAGTGACAGCAGGTGTTTTCCTCTTTGATATCTCTAAACAGCTTGACATTAGTTATACATGTATTGAGAAACTTGTCTCTCTGAGTTTATCCAGAATATGAGACAATTTGATGATTTATTTGAATCCCATCCCTTGCAGTGCGATTAATTTCTAGACATTTATTTTTATGGGACTATTGCTTTAGCATAGCCCCAATCTGTAGTCGTCAAAGTTTGAGAAAATTTACTCTTTTTTTTTTTAGCTAAATGCGCTGGACTACATCAAAAGAAAATATTACTGAAAGCCTATTAATTGTTGGCTTTTTGTACCTGAATTGTATACCTATAAGTCTGAACTAGAGTATCGTATCTAAACGGTCAATGTCAATGGCTGATTTAGCGTTTGAGATGCAAAAAATTATTACGCGTCGCGAGAGGGTTATTATCGCTTGTCGAGTTTGTTATCCCAGTTCTCCTGCTGAAGCCAACCCAGTGATCGTGTTAAAGACACCCTCCTCGAGTGCCTCAGTGGATCCTATGAAAGCCTATTAAAGGTCATTGCTATATATAGGGCATTGGCCGTGGCTGACTTGCGGTAATTTTCCACTGATAGTCCGTCTAAGACCGCTAGGTCTAATGTCCGCTATCAACACGCCCGAAAGTCTAGGGGAAACGCTTAATAGCCTCATATCAAAGCCTTTAGGCTCTAGTTTATTCTTGCTTTTTTTGCCCACCACTACTATAGTAGGGGGGGTGACATAGAAATGCTACTCGGTGTCCGTCCGTCCGTCACAAATGCTTGTGAACACGCTAGCTTGAAAACAAATTCACCGATT